>JAJKFI010000080.1:3214003-3242048 GCA_029204185.1 Lerista edwardsae
GGCAGGCAGGCAGGCAGGCAGGCAGGCAGGCAGGCAGGCAGGCAGGCAGGCAGGCAGGACCTGGGCGGGCTTGGGAGGTGGCCATATGGCTACATCCTAAGCCCATCAGCGAGGCCATGCAGTCCCGATTAGGTCTTTAGCGGGCGCAGATTTGAGGAGCACATAGCAAACGCTTCCTTGCTGGGGGGGGAGGCTCCAGTCTCTCCTAAGCAGCGCTGAATATGGCACTGGCCCGTCGGCCTCACCAGTCCAGCGCTGCTTAGGATTGTGCCCTCATACTCAGCCATTGTGACCCATGCCTTCAGTACCTCCTAATCAGACTGCTGCACACACCTTACATGGGGCTGCCTTTGAACACTTCTTGGAAACCTCAGCTGCAAGACAATTTGATCATGTGTCACTATTGTTTTAACTTCATTGGTTACCATTTTGTTTCCTGATGCAGTCAAAGTGCTAGTTATTACCTTTAAAGCCCTATACAGCTTGGAGCCAAGATGTCTGAAGGATCACTTTTTTCTATACAAGTTTATCCATCATTAGGGATGTGGTGGCGCAGCAGGTTAAACCGCTGCTGCTGGGCTTTCGAACCGGAAAGTTGGGAGTTCAAGACTGCGTTACAGAATGAGCTCCCATTGCTTGTCCCAGCTCCTGCCAACCTAGCAGTTCGAAAGTACCTAAATGCAAGTAGATAAAAAGGGACCACTTCGGTGGGAAGGTAACAGCGTTCCATGCGCTACGGCGTAGAGTCATGCCGGCCACATGACCACGGAAGCTTGTCCTCGGACAAACGCCGGCTCTACAGGCTTTGAAACGGAGATGAGCACCATCCCCTACAGTCGGTCACGACTAGACCATTCGGTCGTGGGGAAACCTTTACCTTTACCTTTATCCATCATTAAGACAAGGGAGGAACGCTCTCTTGTGTGTCTGGGAAGAGGGGCATGTTTGGATGCAGCAACGGATGTGAAATCCTAGCCCCCTTCTTGGACCCACTTCCATGGCGCAGGTCTATACAGACCTGTGCCAGTTTTTGAGCTAGCATAGGTCCACATAGACATCTGCCCCACCATGCCTCAGAAGCTATGGTAGTTCCCTGGCCCAATGGGGGGACACACACACACACACACACACACACACAGAGAGAGAGAGAGAGAGAGAGAGGATGCAGCAGTAGCCATTTTGGCAATGCTATAGCGGGGGGGGATAGGATTGGGCTCAAAAGGGATGAAAATAGATTGTAATTGCAAGGAGTGTCCACACCTTGCTAAAATGCAGTCATGCTGATTTTAATTAACTTTCCCTCCCTTCTCTGTCAGAGCAAAACCTCTCATATACTAGGCCTCTCAACCATGGTTTGACAGAAATTCAATACAGTAAGTAAGTGGATTTTTCTCAGCTAAACTGATCCATTTAATAGTAAAAGAATACTTACTGACATTCTTATTTGTTAAAAAAAATAACCAACCAAATTGGGGCATGGGAGAATTTCTGAAAACGTGATTTGCATGTTTTAGCTATTGGTGATGATACTGAATATCAACTTATACATCAACTGTCATTTTCCTCCTGTTGTTCTCTCTTCCGCAAGTGGTTCTTTTCTCCAAATCCTCAACAATGCCATTTTCAGGATTCTGTGCATGCTGTTGGAGCATCATGGCCTTAATTTAGATTGGCTTATGTGGCCTTGGTGGTTACAGTTCTCACAACAGGACATGGGAGAAAGTGGGCATGTTATGTTAGGCCCACATACTTCAAAAGTTCAAAGCAAAAACATGGCACCTTCACATTTCGGCAAGTGTGAACCTGGAAATTAAATCCCAGTCGGTGGTGGAATTGTCTTGCAATATTTAAAAGACATTTCTCCCCAAAAGTGTATATACAGTAGGCCTTCATTTTATTGAATCCTGCAATACTGAAACCCGTGGATTTGGGCCACCCCCACACTCTGAAGGGGACCAGAGCTGGGCTTCTCCAAAGGCTCCAGAGGGTTTTCTGAGGCCCCCAGAGGCTGCCAGCCACTGCTTACAGCCTCTGTGAACCTTAGAATGCCCATCTTGGGCAACAAAACATTGCTTCCAGTTTTTGGAGAAAAATCAGAAGTGTTTATGCCCTTATAAGGCATTCTGAGGAGCATCAGAACGCCTTGTAAGGGCACAAAAAGTCACTTCCAGTTTTCCTCCAAAAACCGGAAAGTTGCTTTTTTTTGTTTTTACCTGAAATGGGCATTCTGTGGGCAGTTGCCCGTAATTTCTGCGGGCCTCAGAAAACCCTCCGGAGGCAAGTGGAGCCCAGCTCCAGTTGCCTTCCAAGGGTCCAGGTGAGACCCTCCCCCATGGGTTTAGAATCCATGGATTCTGGTATCCACAGGTCCCAAATCTGTGGATAATCATGAGCCCACCTTTCTTCAGCATTAAGTTGAATTATTTTTACTATTAATTTCAAATAATTTTTTGATCTGATTTTTGGCTTGTAAACAAGTCATCTACATTTCAACTAATTTTTTTTCAGACTGTTAACGCAATGCTTTCAAACTCAAGTCTAATACACAATTCAGTTGGGGCCCAATCCTGAAGCCAGCGATACACTGTTACCACCTCCTCCAATGTCTCTAATGCACTGTATAGTAAATCACATTTTCAGCACTACCAAGGGCCCTTCTGCCAGTGCTGGGCCTGTGCCCGTGGCACAGAGCCTCAGCTCCCAGGAGCGGTTGCATCACCACCAACTGCAGTAAGAGCTACCACGGGCTGGTTGAGAGGCTTTTGGGGGCTGGGGGAAGGCGGGTAGAGGACAGAACTGGGGGAGAGGGAGGAGAAGCCCCAGGAAGGGGGATGGGACTGGCAGGGGCTCTTGCTACCGCATTCTGAACCCCCATGTTAGGCATCCGAGCCCAACACAGGGCTGCTCCAATCTCCAATGGCAAAACAGCCAGCAGAGACTTGAGTAGCTCCATTGCAGGGGCCGGTGCTTTCTCCAGGGGAGGGAGACGATCGTCCCCTTCCCCCGAGGATACACCCGGCCCCTGTGGCTCCCATAGGATGCAGCGGTAGCCATTTTGGTACTGCTGCTCCTATGGGACCCAGATAGCTCAGGTTTGGGCTACCAGTCAACAAAATCAGATTTTTTTTCCATAATATAGATTTTCAAGGCATCTTTTAAAAGATGACACAGCTGAACACAATCCAGACCCTGGTTTAGGTGTGGGGAGGGCAGGAGGAGGGCATATGGAAGGTGCCATGAGGGAGGCAGGAGCAGCGTGTGCCTTTTCGCCTCCCCCGCCCTCCCTTGCATTTGGAACGCTCCTAAATGGAGCGATTCCAGGCTAAGGGGATGTGGCAGGGCGGTGCAGGGAGAGGGGCTGTAGCGCTTGGGTGCAGTGATGTCTCCCAACCCCCGGCATACTGCGAGCCAGTAATGGCTCTGGGCATAGGTCACCGCCTCTATAAGCCATTCCCTGGGAACTGTGTTTGCATGAATTTCTGCCTTGCAGCCCGGTGTGATTACGTCTATTGTTGTGTAATTGGTATGAAAATTACTTTGAAGCAGTTTTGTTCTTCCAGATATTACAGATTATTCCAATTTCACCTGAACAATCCTATACAACTTCTTACAGCCTAGGTTTTAGAAAGAAACCTGTACTTCTTTCACATGCTGTATTTTCCCCTCCAAACTGCCCTGTCAAGCTAGTTCCGAATTACAAAATATATTTGTTTTGTCATTTTTCAGGATGATTTGGATTAGAGTATGTAACATGAAGTTCTGAAACTCGAACCTCTCAGCACCTGCAAGTCTATTGATTCCAGGTGGCATTCTTCAGTTCTTCCAGGGAAGGAATTTCTCCTTGTTTGTATGTAAAAAAATTGGGTTTTCATTTTTTTTACGTTAATCCAAATTTTGTATATAGCTTATGAGATTTTGATTGCTACTATGGTTTTGGAAATCCTGTAAATGCAGAAAGCATTATATGTAAATATTTATTGTCTGTCTTTGTAAATTGTTCATTTTTATAGTAAACTTAACAAAAAAGAATTTTACTAGCACACACCCTAGTAGACCTTAGTGGCAAAAGTGAGTGTGTATGATAAGAGTCAATATCATTGGAATGTGAGAATATTTCTAGGCTACCTAGGTCATATTTTCTATACCATTCCTAAGTATTTGTAACTGGAAGTTCTCAAACATTTTCAGAGCAAGTCTCCATAATGGGACAAAACTTCCTTGTGGTTTGACAACACCATTGGCCAAGTTTCTTTCTAGCTTAGAACACACTTGGTTCATGTGAAATAACTCTGCCACAGACAACCCACTCACTGTCTTTTTAAACTTTCGTGATGCATATATTCCAAGATTTTGTGCAAGCAAAGAAGCATGGAATGTGGCATCTGCTGCAGAATTCAGCTTCCCAATAATCCTATTTTCATTTTTTTACATCTTTCCTTGGTCCAACGCGAAGACAGGCTGGAAAGCCAGAATGTTGACAATAACATTCCCAATGATCACTGGAGAAAATATGGAAGATTTGGAGTTTTTTGCTCCTTCCCACACGTAGCAAAAGCTTAATAAATTGTGCAAAGTTCAGAACTGATATGCAGCTATGAGTTTTGGAGTTTTTTAGAACTGGTGTAGCCAGTGGTGGGATTCAAATAAATTAACAACCAGTTCTATGACATCATAGCCGGAGCCAAAAAAAACCCGAAGCCAGCAGAGGTAAGCGAGTGGGCGAGGCCTGGCCATTTAACAACTGGTTCTATAGAACCTGGGCGAACCCCCTGAATCCCACCACTGGGTGTAGCAAAGACTTGCAGCGACAGAGCTGTGAATCAGGACTTTCCTGGCTCAAATCCCACTTCTGTTGTGAATTCACAAATGGCCTTAGACAAACCGCTCCCTCTCAGCCTCAGCTCTTCAGGTACACAGTGGGGATAATGACACTTCCTTACTTGCAAGGTTCTTGGAAGAAGAATGTGGGCCCTCATGATCTGCTGGTTCAGTACCTGCGGATTTCATAATCCGTGGGTTCAGAACCCATGGGGGAGGATCCACATGGAACCCTGAACCCAAGCTGTGCTCCTGTGGGATCTGAAGGGGGATCTGAAGGCTGGGGAGGTTGTGCACAACTATGTGCGGCCTTCCTGGCCCTCAGAATGCCTTCTACAGGCATTTTAACACAACTTCTGGTTTCTCAGGGGAACCAGAAGTGACCTTTTATGCCTTTATAAGGCACTCTGAAGCCTGGGCAAGTAGTCGAGTACAGCTTCAGTTGGGTTCAGAGGATTTGGGGGGCCCAAGTCTGCTGATTCAAACGTCTGTGGATTTCGGTATCTCTGGGTTTCTGGACTGGAACCTCCACAGATAACAAGGGCCGACCTGTATGGGAATTGCTTTGGGCACTTGGAGGCATTGTAAAAATGCTGACTTATTTTTTCAAAGCCAGCGGAAGCCTTCCTGATGCCTGAGGTGGCCTGCCAGATGCTGCCCCTGACCCCTTATGCACAGAAAGTCCCCGGCTCCCCTGGCCTAAGCTGCACGCTCAGTGAGAGCATGGTGGCACTTTTGCCGAGGGCGGGCACTCCCTCCCTGCCTCTCTGCGGACTGGAGCCTGCGCAGAGCCAAGGAAGGAGCGTCTCGCCATTTCCAGTTGCTCAGTGGCAGCTCAGGCTGTGAGCTACTGGGAAGCTCATGAGCCCCCCATTGTCAACCCCCGCTTCAGAGTCCAGGTGGTTGCTGAGCGCTGCTCTGCCTCTCTTGGTGTCTTCCTGTTCAATGAAGGGATGCACAAATTGGACTTGGAGGAGTTAGAGAGGGCCTTCTACCTCCTCCCATGAGTGACTACACCTTCATAAGGAGACTTGTCACACACTTGAAGAACTGTTGGTTTATGAGAAACTCAATAGAAAAACATAGCATTTTTCGTATGGTCTTTACATAGTTTTACTTTTGTTAGTCAACCATTGCCATGTATAGTACTTTTTAAAGATGGAATAATAAAGGAAGTATTGGTACCATCCTTTAGTTTAGTATGTATTTCTTTATAGTAGCTTTAAACAAAGCGCTTGTGCCATCAATTCACGAAACATGCATCTAGGTTAGAGAACTTTAAGAAACAACTAGGCACAGTCAGGAAGAGCCTGTCTCAGTGGAACCCCATGGTCTGAATATCCAATGCTATGAGTTAGCAACAGGGGAGGGCTGTGGTCTGGATGCCTTCCTTGTGGGTGTCTCAGAAGCAGTTGCAGATCCAGCCGATGGGCCATCCAGAGGAGGAGGAGGTCTGCCCCTCTACTGTTTCCCACCCTTGTGTACTGCTCCGCCCCACCCCTACACCACCGCCAGGCTCATTTCGGGGCCATATGAAAGCAGGGGAAAGTGGGTGGGTGGGCGGGCCAAAACCCCTCGCTTCTCCGAGAGGCAAGCCAACTCATCACCAGCCTCCTCCCACTCCAGGAGCACAGCGTCCGGGGCTTTTGCCCCCTCCCACATAATGGTAGGTCCACAACTGCTCAAAAGCATCTGTTTGGCCATTGCTGGAAGTGGCATTATGGTCAGATCTAACAGGACTTTTCTTATGTTCATTTCCACATGACATGTAAAGACAAAAGAAGGAGGCTTTCAAAAGGGGCTTTCGTACCAACTCTTTCCAACTACCTAAATAAATCTAATTACTAACAAATTGTGCCATAATCTCTTTACATGGTCCTTTTAGTATATGGCATATTTTAGTCTTCCATATGGCAGACAGGACTCTTTGACTCTTAGGTTATGCGTGTTTAACATCTGTCATTCATCAAAGATTTTGCAAATGAGACTGAATGCAAATTAAGTGCATTCCAAGTGCTAAGTGAGTGAGTGGTGCCAGAATAGTTCAGCATATGACTGCGCACTTTACCTTCTCACACACATTTCACCTACTCCCCCCAGCAGCAGCTGCAGCTAAAAATAGAGAATGATAAGCAAGAGAGAGCCTCTGTTTAGACACAGGCTTCTCGGGACCAGAAAGACCAAGAAGGCAGCAATGCACTCGCTACGATTTGCGAGTGCTGCGGCACTGGTATCCAATGCGCAACTTGTCAGAACGAGTCTTGGCAGTGTTGCGCACAACCTTTTCCCTCTTCTTTTTAAGGCCAGCTATTTACAAGAGCAGGGGGAAGTGATTCGTGACTTGGTAAAAAACTGGCCTCTACCAGAACTTAATATTGGAAAACTGTTGGGGAAAACAGCAGACAACCAGGAAGACATTAGCAGCCGAGCATGCCATGTGTGCCTGGCCAGCTGTCTAAGTGGCCTGAGAGACTACGTGCTGAATTCTTCGTCTCCATATGCAAAGAGACTCAAATCAGTGGATTTGACCGGCATAAAGGATGTTGAAGTTCAGCTTTGCAAGTGTAGAAAGACAATGGGACGATGGGCCAGGACGGAGCTGCTCTCAAAGATCTGCTACGATCTCCTTGTGGACATGGAAAGGCTGCAGCTTGATCCAGGTGTGTTTGAGATCTCTGTTGATGTCCTCATCGATGTCTTTGTTACTGAAAAGAGCTATGACCTGGTTGTACAGGCCTGTCTGTTGAGGTGCCATTGCCCACTAAAAATCCGCTGTCAGGCCTTCAGAGCAGACAACCTGGCCCTGCGAAAGCTCTTCTACATCATCAAGCTTGTGGAGCCCGCTTCACTGCGCAAATTTGAAGTGGTCCATAATGTCAGGTTGGAAATGGAGCATTTGCAACTACTGTTGAACAATGTCCACTTCCCTCATCTGACATCGCTCACTCTCCCTGCGAGGACATTTGATGTGAGAAGATTCACTCCAGAGGATGAAGCTATTCTGGCAAAAATTGGAGAGAAGCTGAGTCAGATGTCCCAACTGACGGAGTTAAGTCTGGCATTCTCCACACTCACAGGAAGGATACGTAAACTGCTCAGGTACTGTAATTTGTGCTGAACTGTTGTTGCTGGTGCGACCGACTGCCATGTAGCAGGTGCCCTAGTCATGGAGGTGCTATTACTGGAAAAAGCCAAGCAATGTTTACAAATGAGGGTATCTAACTCATCAGAAAAGGTAGGAGCATGTGAAGCTGCCTTATCTTGAACCACAGAACTCTTAGGCCCAAGGCAACATTTTGTTTTGGGAAAGAGAAAAATACAATTTGTTTCTATGTGGAACTCCTACACCTGCAGTCAGGGTATAGCAGGGACTGGCTGGTGCTTAAATGTTTTAGGGCTTGCGTTGGCCCAATATCACTAGGGCCAACACGGGGGTGCCAATTGGCACCCCTTTGTTGGTGCTGATGTCCTTAGGCTGTCTGCCCAAGGGCGCTGCTGCGCCACTCCTGGGCTAGCCACACTTGGCTGGCACACGAGCAGTTCTGGGCGGATGGAGGGAGTGGGTGGGCAGGGAGGCTACAGCCTCCCCTGGGGTAAGGGCGCGAATGTGTCCTTGCCCCGGGGAGGCTCCTGAGTGCTCCAAAGCTGCGCTAGATACAGCACAGGCCCGCCGGCCTTGCTGTTCCAGTGTAGTTTAGGATTGTACTCTTAAATTATTATATAAAAATTTGAGAACCTATATGTGTGAATCAATAGAGATGGTCTCTAGTGACATTACTTGGGAGAGTGGCAGCCTAGTCCTGAACTGCCTGGCCACAGCAGGTGCAGTGGTAGCCAAAAGCCTCGCTGCCTACATTGGGGCTCCTCTTTTCACTGCCGGCTATTTTGCCAGCAGTGATTCGAGCAGCCGCGCGTCAGGATACCCAGGCCTCCACCAGGGATAAGATCCATTGGTAGAAGCCACAGCCAAGTCCCGCCCCTTTGGGGGCCCACCCTCGACCCAGGAACACCCTCCCCACTGCCCAGAAAGAATGCAACACTGTTGAGATGTAAACTCACCTCTCGCCTCCAGGCAGTGAGGGACTGGTGCTGCCACAGCATCGACACGTTGCACGTGCCTTATGTCACGTTTATGACATCAATGCGAGCGATATGCTTGTACTACTCACGTTGGAAGCGTTCTGGATTGGGCCCTAATTGGGCCCTAAAGGGGTAGCAGAACTACTTCCCTCTGGAGTGGACTTGCAAATCCCATTCAGCCTCAGCTGGTGCATATAAATCAATCAATCAATCAATCAATCAATCAATCAATCAACCAACCAACAGTTTTTAATATTTTATACTGTTGTGTATGTGACCTCATTGCCTAGGTTCCTTTGTTTTGTAAATACTTGCCTGCTGTCTTCAAATCATAATCCTCTTTGTTGTTTCTTCCACTATGGATTCCAGAAGTCATAATTTGGGATTTTATGTCTGTTATAGCCCAAATCAGGGAACCAGTTGAAAGATTGCCTAGGCAAGAGGTCTAAGGCTGAAATCCTGTGCACAGTTCCCTGGAAGTAAACCCCATTGAACACAGAGGAACTTGTTTATAAGGAAACATGCACAGAATAGTGTGGTTCTTTATAGGCAACATTTTTGTACTTCACATTTGACAACCGTTACCTCTGGGCGCAATCCTATACTGTGCTGGAATGGCAAGGACCGGCCGGCCAACGCCATATCCTAGTGCAGTATAGGTGAGTCTGGAGCCTCCCAATGTGCTCCTCAGATTTGCGCCCGCTAAAGAGTGGGCGCAGATCCGAGGAGACCGTGCGGCCTGAATCGAGGCCTTGCAGACAGGCTTCAGAAGTAGCCGTGTGGCTACCTCCCAAGCCCTCCCAAGTCCTGTCCAAGTCCCGCCCTGCCTCCCTCCCTCCCTCCGATTCCCGTGCCACCTCAGCATGGAGCCTCCCTTGCGCCAACCGGCTTTGGTCGGCGCAAGAGAGGCGCAGTGCAGGCGCAGCAGGGCCGGCACTGCCTGCAGCGCCTGTCCTGTTGCTCCAATGCTGACGCAGGGGTGCAGATCGGTGCCCCCGCATCAGCGCTAAGAGCACAGCAATGGCACAACCCTGTTGCACCGAGGCTGTATAGGATTGCGCTGCCCGTAATAATTCCAGTTCTACAGCATTGGTATATAATATCTAAATCTGCTCGTATTGGAAACATTCTGTATTCTTTATATGCAAAAGTGTCCAAAATCCATGGGGCTTCTAGTTTTTTCCTCGTAATTAATACTTCTATGACTATTGCCAAATCTGAGACCAAAAGACAATCATCTGCCCAAGGCCAGCCACTGGAACTGTGACTAAGAATGCAGATCAAATGCTGTCCAAAGTCATGGTGAAACAGCCAACCAATGCCTGTTTACCAAGAATTAAGGTAAACAGTATAGCTTTAAAAAAAACAGTGAAGATCATTTTAACTTTGGAAATAGGGTAAAGATTTGACTCCTAGACTTTAATTTCATACTCAAGGTCTATATGATCCAGAATATGAGAAGGAAGGAAGTTGGCTCCCTGGCCTCCCTGGATGATTGGGTTCATTGCTTTTCGTTGTATGGCACTTATGCTTCATAGGGGGCGCACTTTTGTTTCCAACAATTAAATAAGTTGGGATGGTATTGTATTGTCGTAGCAGAGCTAAGCTCAATGCCAAACATTTTGAGATGTCTTCTAGCTTAGTAGCTCTATGATTCTGTGTCCACATTCATTAATTATAATTCTGTCTCAAGTTTGTCATCCACAAGACTTTACCCACCCATGACGATACAGTTGCATCCATTGTTTTTGTACTTCATAAACACTGAATATATTTTAATTCTGTAATTGTTTGCTTTTGTGTTTAACTAGCCCACTGAAATCCCCTCTGAAAGTGCTGGATGTGTCTAATTGCTCCTTAAACCATGTTGACATGGCCTATTTAGCCAATAGTCTGCATTCTAATCACCTGGAAGTTCTTGATATCAGCGGACATGATGTGGCTGACTTATATCCATCCACCTTCTTCAAACTCCTGAATCATTCATCCCACACATTGAAAAGTCTCACTCTTGAGGAATGCAACATTCAAGACATTCATGTAAACATGTTAATTTTGGGCTTGGTCTCCTGCCGGAAACTGGAGGAGTTGAAGTTTCTTGGAAATCCTCTGTCTTCTCGCGCCCTGAAGTGTCTCTTCAACATTTTCATTGATTTTCCAAGGTTGACATACATTGAGTTTCCAGTTCCAAGAGACTGCTATCCAGATGATATCAGTTATCCAATTGGTGAAGCAGATCTTTCAAAATTTGATCATCAGAAATATGAGAATATAGCAGGTGAACTTAATATGATTTTATTGCAGGCGAAGCGGGAGGACATAAAGGCCTCTACACCACTTTTTGGGGGTTATGACGCGGCAATACAAGAAACAGGCAATGAACTGGGGTCCTTCCTGCTACAGTCTTTCAGAGATGCCATCGAAAGCTTCAGCAAGGCTCTTCGGGAAATGAACTGAAGCCTGAGGCTGAATCAGATGCTGCTTTTCAATTTCAAACATTTATTGGTATTGTCAAGCTAGCACATGTAGGGTATATGAATTTCTCCTGCATACACATCAATAAAATAAAGACTTGCAAAAGGAAAGAGTTGTAACTGCACCCCCCCCAGCAATTCATTTGTGAGAGAGGACTGCCATTTGTCACGCACAGCAGCAAGTGACAGCCTCCTTCCTCTTCCTCAACAGAGCTCCTGCTACCTTCCTTTGTCCATGAAAGGGCTGCAGCCAGCCTGTTATAGGGAGCAGCAAGCTAAAGCCCTTCACTTGCAAGTATATGACCCAATGTTGATAGCGTCTTCAGAATCCCACTTCTAACTGGAATTTCACAGAACATGATGCAGGTTGAGTATCCCTTATCGGGACTGCGTGGGACAGGAAGGTGTCTGGGTTGCGGAATAACTGCATAAATCTAATGAGAGATACGGCCTCTTTTCACTATTACCCACACAGGTGTCTGCTGGCCTCTTTGACACTTTTCAACAATGTCTATACAAGTATGCAGCACAGAGCAGTGGCATAGCTAGGACATTTGATACATGAGGCCCATATGACAAAGCTATTCATTGGTCAAAATGAATGTGAAAAATACGTTTTATACACCCTTCCTCCAAGGAGCTCAGGGTGGTGTGTATGGTTCCTCCTCTTCTTTTGTCCTCACAACAACCCTGTGAGGTAGGTGAGGCTGATAGTAATAGTCATGATATGACATGAATAATAATGGCCAGAAAATAAATGCAGTGGACATTTCCCCACAAGCAATGGATGAACATCAGTGCCCCCCCCCACTGATGCTCCTCTACACATCGTACTCAGTGACATACTGCAGCTTCTCCATCTGGAGGTTCAATGTAGCCATCATGTATAATATTACATAAGACAATATCCTTGCAAAACTTAGAGCTTCGCCCCCCTGTTGGGACACCACTGGTCTTCAGGTCGACACCTCCCCATGAGGGTTGCACCTGGGGCTCCCTGCCCCAAAGGTAGCTACGCTACTGCCACAGAGCAGAGAATAGAACTTACAGCCTGTACCTGCACTGTCTCTGGAAATGAGCATAAGATCTTCTAGGGTTCACATTGCAGTGAGGGTGTGGCAGAATTGCTCTATCATAATTCTTTGAAAAATGCCTCAACCGCTGCTGCAGTGGCTGTGATCCTGCAAACACTTACAACAATCCATGAGCTTCAGCTGCTCAAAGCCCTTGGGTTGTAAGTGTTTGCAGGATCACAGCAGTGGCGGCACTTTTCAGAGAACTCTGATGGGCCGGTTCTGCCTCACCTGTCACACTGCAGAAAACAGGTCTTGGGCAAAAATGTCTGGATTTTGGAATTGTCCAGGTTTTGGATGTCCAGGTAAGGGATAATCTACCTGTGCTAGCTTCTCATCTGAAATTACAAGTGCTCAAGATTAGGGTGAGCTTTTCCCTTCAGCCAATTGAATTAGAAAGATTATTGCAGTCCTGTAGTATTTGGACAAGGGGCAGGAGATGCACCTGGTCTTGGGAACAGCATGAAAAAAAATGATTGTAGATGAATGGAGATAATGCAGTGTGTTGTCTGGTCCAAGGACATTCGCTAGGCAAAGAGAGAGCATAATTTTGTATCAGTGGATTTATGACTGGCATTGGAAAGATGTGTGTTTGCTCAATTCCTTTGGAGATTATGCCTTTTGAAACACTAAAGGGCAGCATCACCCTAATAATAACGTTCTCATGTATTTTTAGTAGAATTTTCCAATTTATTAATATCTTTATTTTATTCCTAATTTAGCAATTAATCTAGAGTACTTTCTTGAAGAGTATAATTGATGCTCAGTCCTGGGCAGCCCGATCCTATCCTGCCCTGGAGCAGATGGGCCAGGTGACCTGCATGGTCTCCAGTGCAGGGCAGAAGGTGGCTGCTGCACAACTCAGAGTAAGGCGGAGTATTTCCCCTTAGCCCATGTCACATAGCAGCCACCCTAATGCGGCTACTTGGATTTGTATCAACGCAATCTCTGATGCAAATCCAAGCAGCCCAGGTATGGTTGACCAGACTGGGGACGGGGTGGGTGGGAGGGACCCAGCCTAGATTGCCCGGGCTAATCCCACCCACTCACTGGGCTGCTCTGTCCACTGGCCCACCCTCCACCCTCCCACCACCCCAGTACACCAGCCCTCCGGAATCCCCCATGCCTGCTCCCCTCAGCCGGCGCTTTCGTACCAGCTCAGGTCTAGGATCTGGTGTCAGGAGACCAGGGTGTGTCCTTGCTGCAGCCTTCCTAACTCTGAACGAGGCACAAATACACTCCCAGGCAGGCACAAGGACCTGTGCTGGCTGAACGAATGCCCGGGATTGTGCTCCCAATCTCATTCCCCTCTCAAAATCTCCAGCTCTTCCTCCTAGAACCTCTTCCTCTTAAGTCTGTGATATACTCAACAAAATAGGCTTGCATCAGAAACCTATACTGTGAAGTGACTAATGAGGTCACAGTTACCTCTGAAGGGGAGTTAAAGCCCTTGGGAATGTTGACTTGAGCTTTCCTTGATGTGGTTGGCAAACTGGTTGTTGGCACATTTGAGAGGAAGGAAATGTAAGACAACAGCAATACAGAAAATCTTAAAGGGGGAAAGGAAAACAATGACAAGTACTAGAAGAGAAAGGGACATGGTGGCACTGCAGGTTAAACCGCTGAGCTGTTGAGCTTGCTGATCTGAAGGTTGGCAGTTCGAGATCATGCGATGGAGTGAGCTCCAGTCGTTTGTCCCAGCTCCTGCCAATCTGGCAGTTCAAAAGCATGTAAAAATGCGAGTAGATAAATAGGTACCACTTTGATGGGAAGGTAACACGTTCCGTGCGCCTTGGCATATAGTCATGCTGGCCACATGACCACGGAAACTTGTCCTTGGACAAACGCTGGCTCTTCAGCTTAGAAACGATGAGCACAGCCCCTACGGTCATGACTACACCATTCGGTCACAGGGAAACCTTTACCTTTTACTAGAAGAGAACCATTTTTCTAGTATTTTGTCAGAGACATTTTTAAGGAGCTCTTTCAGACCACTTTTACGGGTGAGTTTCTTAGCTGCTGCTTGCAAAATCTCCCACAAAATTCTAGCCATTGAGCAATATTTTCTTAACCTTCTTTTTCTTCCTTCCTAGAAATATAATACAATGGTGTAATGTTTGTTTAGCATAAAAACTTTTAAAAAGTTTTACGACTATGAATGTACTGAACTGTATAATGTGTGGAATGTTGTTGTTTTGTGATACCTGCTGGTCTGTGGCTGTATTGATAATAAACTACTGTAAACTACACCCAGGAGCAATTTTCCCCTTGGGCCCTGTGAAGTCAAGACCCAACAACACACCGAGGAACTAGGCAAGTTAACACAACCAATTTATTAACTAAAACAGTAGTTCTCAAACTTTTTAGCACCAGGACCCACTTTTTAGAATGATTATCTGTCTGGGACCTACCAGAGGTGATGTCACAGCCGGAAGCGCCGTCATTGTGATGCCAGAGCCTGCTGCTTTCCTGAGAATGCAGCAATAAGTTGGGTTATTTCTCAGCCCTTTTCCATTAGCAAAGAGAATCAGAAAGAACAAAAGCCTATTTGCAACCTTGACACAAGCAAAACAACCACACAGCCCTCCCCTTTCCAGCATCCCATCTTTCCATATTTTCAATATGGCTGCTTGAGGTGCTTCACGATCCACCTGAAATTGGCTCATGACCTATTGGTGGGTCCTGACCACAGTTTGGTAACCACAGAACTAAAAGAATTAGGAAAAGAAGGTAAGTTGCATGTACACCAAAAAATAACTGCTACCCTGCTAAACATATAATACCTACTGTACATGCTCAGTGTCTGCCCTAGGGGTTTACCTGTACCCCAGTGAACAGTGACACCCTAACATGACCACAGGAAAAGAGAGAGAGAGAGAGAGAGAGAGAGAGAGAGAGAGAGAGAGAGAGAAGCCCCAAACAGAGGAGTTCCATCCTCTAGCAGTTAAACTGAAAATTCCAGACCTATACCCCTCTATCAAAATTCTCAGCCAATAGGAATCAGCCCCCCCAAAAAACCCCAACACCCCATGCTGCCCCCATCGGAGGGTTCATCTCAGAACCCATCGGAGGGTCTCTGGCGCTCTCACCACAGGATCCAGCTTTCCCTCTGCAAGCTGACATTTCCTCCATGAAAACACTGGTTGGAAGAGGAACCTCCCTGAATCCCACCCCTCTCATACACATGATTCTCCTGGGGTTTGTAGTTGTCTGTTTATCATGGCAGTTCCCATCCCTCACTGCACAGAGACAGAAACCGGATCATTGACAAGCTGACTATGGCCAAGCAGGGGACGCCTGTATTGCTGTCTCAGATATACTCTTGGAGCTGGCCCTTTCTGCTCATCCCTGCTCTAGAACCCCGTGTACGGCTTGAAACTGACAGGTCTCTCTGGCTCTCAGACCTCGATATGTCTGCCCTACAATTCAACCTGGGCCATTTTGGACTCTGTGCTGAGACCCGACAATGTTCCTCACACATCAGTTCCATTAAAGCAATACACAGATCTGAAAGCGGGGACTTTCGTGCTTGCTGAATGGTAGACTTGATCTGATAGAGCAAAGGATTCAATTTTCCAGGAATCCACATAGAGAAACTGCTTATGCCCTGCCCAATGTGCACTTTTTTCTGCTAGTCCCATTTTATTTATGATGACCAGATCCTCCCTCAGAGTTGGGGTTGGTAAGGTGTCACACAATATCAGCTGATCAAAGGCATGAGAGAATTTGACACTGCCTAACAATTTTTGGCAATATTTATTTGGTTTCTTGACCACAATTTCTTTGATGACTCAGCTACGTCTTCTTGGTTCTCAGCTTTCTACCTATGAAATATCTCCTAGCTTGGTCAAAAACATAAGCTACATCTTACTGCCACAGCTCCATAAGGCTGAAGATCAATGTGCCACGGAACTGTGAACACTCTGAGCTCTGACTTGACGTGAAGAACCTCCTTCTGTGTGTGCCATTTTAAGCTATCAGTGGGTTCTCTGAAACTACCAATCATGGACTTTCACATCTCATAGCCACAAGGTTTCCTACTGAATGTCTATTCTTTCTTAAATATATGTTATTTATAATGTGGTATACATTTTATACCACCCTTCCTCCAATGAGTTCAGGGTGATGTACTGAGTTCCTCCCTTCTTTTTGTCCTCACAACAACCCTGAGAGAGAGGTGAGGCTAAAAACAGGGACTGGCCCAAAGTCACCGAAGAAGCTTCGTAGCTGAGCAGGTATCTGAACCTGGATCTGTCAGGTCTAGGTCCAACTCCCAAACCAAAACACCATCCTGGCTCTTATACTGTATGTCTATCTTTTGCATCTCTACCAGGGCAATCCTTTGCATGTCTACTCTGAAGTAAGTCCCAGTATGATCAGTGGGGCTTACTCCCAGGAAAATGTCTATACTAGAACTGCTGTCTATATCTATCTTTCTATTGCTCATTAAAGGCACATATCCTCAGTTAGGAAAAAGATGGCAAATCACCATTATTGAGCCTGTTAGGTAATCAGGTACTTTCATCCAATAATAATTAAAATAAAAATAGTAATTAGATAAATATGTACGTGTGTTTACACACACACACACACACACACACACACACACGCAAACACACATTCATGGTTAAGCAGAAGATACAGTTAGTGTTAACATCAAAATACTTCAAACGAGGCAAAAAAGTATTCCATTCCCATTTTCATGCATTTACAATTAAATGCAATTCTCTGCATGTCTACTCTGAAATGAGCCCCATTGGGGTTTACTCCCAGGAAAATTTGTATAGGATTGTAGTCCTAGAGAAGTCTGGTTTAGAATCTTGAAGGCTCTGGACTATGTAGTAAAATGTTTGCGTATTCCCAAATGTCACATTCTTTTTCACTTAGACATTGAAAGACTAACATCTCCAGAGGGATCAGCTTGCCAGCTTATCCATCATATCACCCCCAAATGATTCATAAACATAAAAATAGGTGCACTAAATACTTAAGCAGTGGTAATCTGAACTGAACTCTCACAACAAAACAGAGACCAAAACATTAAGCAAGCAGAGTCTCTAATCAAGAGGGTGTTTTGAAAATTAATTGAGGTAAAATACATTTTGCAATGTGGGCTCCTTTGCGAAAAAGTCCAGTCACGTTGCAAGCGAGTATTCTTAACTGTGATGTGGAAGAGAGAAATGTTGCCAAGAAGGAAACGTTATCGTTGCTGTGGGAAGATCTGACTATGGAAGTGACACGGCAAGAGAGGTATAAACTCAACAGTTGATATTAGCACCATATTCTTGTTTTATATGAGCAGAAATTTAAAATAATGGTGACGAATGTTGCAAAAACATATCAAAACCACCACTGTATGTGTGTGCATGTGCATTATAATAAAGATAGATAGATAAGATTTATCTTCACTATTTGAAATTTCAGCTTTGATTTGTACTGAAACCAAACTGATTAGAATTGGAAAAAATAATGAAAGCGGTATTATTAATAATACATTTATTTCACATCACTGTGCACAGAATGACGTTACAGATTTAGTTATAATTTTATAATTTAGTTATAATTTTATGGTTTTATAGGTAAGAACTCAGCATGTTTCAGTTATGACAAGTTTGGCATAAATTCTTTTGCTTTGCTCTTTAATTATTTTGTATTTTTTGTTTTGGAGAAAAACTAAAATGGTCTAATGATTCAATCTGCTAACTGGGCAAGAGGCACTTTTTCAAGCGGTGTTCCTCTTATATTTAACAGGGGGAGAGTAATTGTCCTTCTTCACCCCCGCGCAGTGTCTTCTCTAATGTCTGTTGCTGGTAGGGTTCTGCATTGTTTTAGATTGTGAACTCTTTGGGGACAGGGAACTATTTAACCATTATTTGTGAACTTTGTGTTGAAAAGCAGTATATAAATACTATTGATTGATATTGATTGATCATGAATGCTGTTCGGCCCATTGTATAACACCCCTAGTCTACCCTGACACCCCTAGTCTACCCAGTCCAACTTTGCAACCCTATTCTGTGTGTTTATTATGAGTTTCTTTTTCTACAGGACAACATTATTGGAATGGAATAGCATCTATCATGAGAAATATGCAAAGCAACATCAGGATACTTTCCTTGTGCAAAGATCTCCCACCTTGAAGTTACAGATGGGCAAACTTGGAGAAAAGATGCGAGTGTACCACCTTCCCTACAATAATGTGCTCCCTGTACCCTTGTTTACACCAAGCAAATTACCAAGCAAGCAGCTTCATGTAGCCCAAGAACATAAAGCCAGCACAGAAATCTCCACAAATGGCTCTACCTCTGACAAAAGGCCAGTTGAGCAAATCACAAAGGCTCTTCAGCCCACCAAACCCAGTTTCAGGGTTTCCAGCTTTATACCTCAGCAAAACATCAGAGGACCATCAATGCACTAACTGTCATTAATAGCTAGTTCTTCTTCTTCACTAATTACTTTATGGCTTGCAGCTTTAAACATTTTATGGTGGCAGGACTGTCACAAGCTCAGTTTTAGACAGGTCCATATGAGTTTTCTAGCTCTAGTTGCAGGCAACTAGTTGTGTATAAAAATGAGGGCCTCAGACGGGAATGTGCAACATCATGAGTACTTCCACCCATGCCAGGGGTGGACTAAGCATCATGACGCAGATAAGGAAATGCATCTACCAGCACACCTGCATCACCTACATGTGTGGAAGACTACTTGCGTGTGGATGAAGTCAATGAGTATTTGCTGGATCTAGCCAATTTGTATTAAAAGCATTGTTTGCCAGGCATAATCCTAATCTGGATCCAAATGTTTCTGGCAGAGGAAGAAAAGTGCAATCACCATTTTCCTTTCTAGTGACAAAAGTTTTATCAGTGCTCTAAGCCAGTGTTTCTCAACCAATGGTACTCGGACCACCGGTGGAACATGAGGTGGTGCCAGGTGGCACCTTCAGATCCCTGCTGCCTGACAGAGACCCCCGTAATGCAACATGGCAAGCAGCAGTAAGAGCAGGCAGAACTCCAGCATGCACTTTTGATGTGCCTGCCCACATCTGCAGCATTCACATCTGGACACATACTGTGAGGGGGACAGTCGTGCCTTCGCATCAAAGACAACCTTTTAGGGAATGTCAAATTCATGCTGAATTATCATGGCTGAGTGCATACAGCAATTTGAAGAGTAAGCAAGGTGGAACTATGAACTCAACACAGCTTGTTATTTTGGCTGAAAATAGAAACATTCTGTAAAATGTAAACGTCAGGCTGTGGAACCTAAATGATTTTAAAAGAAATGAGATGTTGAGGTTAAACCAGTTGAAGAGAGAAGCTCCAGGGTAAGTTGGAATCAGGATATGGCTAAGGAAAAGTGGTTGACTGCCAGTATAAGTTACAGAAGGTTTCAGACTCCTCTAGTTTACACTGGGGACTGTCTGGTGCTAGGGCTTGCCCAAGATGTTGGTTTTGTGCCCATTATTCCTCAGAGTCCTTAAGTATATTTTGCAACTGGAGAGCATCATTATTTTGCTATGCTCACTTCTAGATGCTCTACATGTTTTGCAAATATCGTACCAGGACTAAAGCTCCAAATACAATTCAGCACTTGCAAAAGTGAAGTGTGAGATGTAATGTGATTAGGGCTGAAATCCTATACACATTTTCCTGGGAATAAGCCCCATTGAACTCAATGGGATTTACGTCTAGACACAAAGGATTGTGCTGTAAGGTGTAATCCTATAAGTACATACCCAGGAGTACCTGAGCTGGTCTTTGACTGTAATGTTGTTTTCTCTCCCTACCTACGTATGTACCTGGGAGTAAATTCCAACAAATTCAGTAGGATTTGCAGCTGCATAAACATGCACAGGAGTGAGTTGAATGATTGTGAAGATGGTCAGAAGGGCGATGAAGAAAAGATTGTGTGAAGACAAAGCAACTCTATCTTTGAGGATACATTTTACAAGTGACTTGATAGAATATTCTAGGTAGGACCTGTGAACGGTTGAAAAATAGCTGCCACACTGCCTGTGGAGGGCTGTGTATTGTCCTGATGCCTGAGATCCTCTACTTGTCATCTGCAGTACCTGTTGGGGTTTTTTTTGGAAACCCTGAACTACTTCTGCTTCTGGGTACTAATGGCAGCATTAGTACCCAGAAAAAGCGTTCTGCTGCTGGTTACTATTCCCTTTTTCCCAATATGAGCAAGGAACCAAATGCTCAAAGAACAAAAGCTGAAGGACTCCAGCTATAAAACTAGGGGTCAGGAATATTCTATGAGGTCACAAAGAACGATGAAGATGACAGGCCAAGTAGTATAGTGCCAAAGAGGTAGGGTGGAGAACACAGGTTAACTGATGAGAAACTGAGTGCATATGCTGCAACACTCACGGGTGGGAGATAAAAATCTAGTGCTTCATAAAAGTAATAATGTTCATATATATTTCCCTCTGCTCTCTTGTGTCTCAGCTTCTTTACGCTTCTATTGCTTAATAGATAAAAATAATATTAATTACCTGATAACTCCTTTGTGTGTGACTATGCTATAAACCATACTAGAAAGGGGCTGTCAGCTAAAATGATGACCACATGCCATTCAAGTATCTCTAACACAGTGATAAGAACCACCACCAGGCATGGCAAGGGGTGTTTTCCAGCATCAAGCTTCCCCCCCCCCCACTTGTTAATGTACACCTCCCTCACTTTATACTGAGAGAATTGATATAATGTGTTATTTTTGTAAAGCTCGACTCACTGGAGCATTGTCATTTTTAGAAGAAGGCTGTCAATCTGCAGTTGCCTCAGCCCGCTCACAAATCCAAACTTTGATGCCAATGTATTTTCCCTTCATCTATGACCTGCTTTTCTCTTGCTTTTGGAGGAAGATTGCTCAGTAAACGGTTAGCCTGCATCATCAGGTCACGGCCTGATTTTCTGATCCCTGCCAACCTGTCTTTTGAGCAACTAGTCTTTGGAGACTATGTATGTGGTCTTGGCTGACCATCTTTTTGTCAATATCAGTTACCAAAATTAGATTCCCTTGGTTCTGTCAGATCTTTTTGTGGTCTTTGAAAAAGTTGGCCATGAGGTAGTATAAACATGACACTGCAGCCTGTTGCTCTTTTCTGCACCACTGTTTAATAGCTTGTTTTAGGCTGCACTCTTTCCTGAGAGTAAGCTTCATTAAAGGCAATGGAACTTACTTCTGAGTAGACAAGCATAGGCTTGCGCTCTTAGCCGTATAGAAAAACAAGGTATACCAAATGAGAATGTACTACAGTGCCACTTACTAACATTAGAAACGTTACAAACCTGTTCTGCACAATGCACCTGACTATGTACTGTGTTCCTTTTCTCCTCTTATATGGAGTTTGAGAATTCTAACAAATGATAATTTGGATATCAGACATGATACTTTTGAAATACGATAGCGACTGACTGGCCCATCTTATGATACCTTGCAATTGGCAGAGTTGGTTCTCTGGCTTTAGCTTCATGTTTCGTAAGTTAGCTATATTGAGATGTGTTCTGGGTTGTAGTGAAGTATCCATGGCAGCAGTAAACAGCCATGATGCTAGAAGTTTTTACGTTACTGTGAGCGCAATCCTAACCTGGAGTTAGGCTGGCACAGTTAGGCCAGCAAAGTGTGGCCGGCCCACGGTAAAGAGCGTTTGGATCACTCTTGGCCTCAGGGAGGATGGTGCACGTCTGTGTGGTGGTGTCTCTGATTCCAAGAGTGATCCAAACTTTATGGTGTCTCTTGTGCCAGCCAAACTGTGCCGGCCTAACTCCAGGTTAGGATTGTGCCCTAAGGCTGTTTGATACATTCATGAACCATGCAGCAATATTTACACACCAAACATTCAGTTCAGTGTGTTTTTCATTTGAAAGCCAAAATGATACAATGCTTCATGAAGATGACGTTATAAACAATCTAAGCAGCTCTGTTCTACACAGCATATGCTGGTGGCTGTGAAAATATTACAATGTGATCAGAAAAAAAAGGTCCACATCTGAGTTTATAATCTAAATAGTCTGGCTATGGAGAAAGACAAGACCAAGGTGGGTGGGATGAGGAAGGCAATGGTAACAAGAGATGAATCTAACCAATAGGTCTCCCACTTATATTTCATTGCAATTGGTGTGTAAGACTGGAAGAGTTTACATAAATTTGTACTTTATATAAATTTCTATAACACATCATGCAACAGAAGGACAGTCTGCACACTTTCAGCAAACTCCTCCACCTAAGGGCCCAATCCTATCCAACTTTCTAGTGGCCCAGCAGCTGTAATGCAGACCCAAGGTAAGGGAGCAAGTGTTCGCTTACTCGGGAGGCCTCAGTGATTGCCCCCCCCCCCAATGCAGGATGCAGCACATACACTCTTGGCACAGCTGCATTGGCACTGGAAAAGTGGCTAGGATTGGGCCCTACGTTCGCTCCAGTGGCATTGGCAGCTGTCTCTGGATTCTGCCTCTTCTTCCATTTCATGGTGATTTGATTTTACTACAGGAATTCCCTGGTATCCATTGATTTGGTATCCACGGTTTCAGTTATTCACAGATATCATGGATACTGGGGCACCTATTAAAAAGATAGGGCAACATTACAACAATTTTTTTTACCTTGTTGCAGCAAAACCACTGATGTGCCTCTATCTGTAAAAAGTATCCACAGTCCCCAGTATCCACAGTTTCAGATATCCACGGTCGGGTCCAGAACTGAACCCCAACAGATACCGAGGCATCCCTGTATTTACATTTCCCTCTCTCCATACCATGTAAATCTGCTGAGCACATGTCCTGTATCTAATGAAGTGGACAGTAACACATAAAGATTATTATTATCATTATTATTATTATATCTGTATACAGATTTTCAACAAAAGGTAGTTCACAAGGCGGTTTACATAGGAATATAAGTGGTTCCCTGTCCTCAAAGGGCTCACAATCAAAAAATAGATGGAGACACCAGCCACAGGAAAAGACACCATGCTATTGTAGCTTATACTACAATAAACTTGTTAAGTAATGTGCCACATTATCTTTGATTTTCAGTTCACTATAGTAAGATATTATAGCTACGTGTCAGGAAATCAAGCTTGTCTGTTACGGACTCCCTAGGTAGACCTAGGAAAAGTGCTACCCCTTCATCTGCAAAGTAGGGCTGATAGTTTACACCTTACAATGGTGTTGCAAGAATAATACAATGCATTATGAAATACTTTGAACATCTGAAGCACTATATTAAAGCTATTTTTTCTTTATATTACATTATATATCATAAGTTCCCTTATGCAACGTTTGCATATCCTGTACTGTATAATAGCCTGCAGACTTACAATATTGACAAAACCAGAGTTTGAACTTTTCACAGTAATTTATTTCAGGGATAGTTACAATAAGGTGAGCAAATATGTATGTGCATCAAATATAAGAAGTAGCATCTAGTGCTGACTCTTGCTCCCAAAAACAATCCCTTCCTAGAGCAAACAGCTCTGGAGGATACCCAAAGAATCTTATGCCTCCTCCAAATACAAATGGGCCAGCAAATAGCTGTGGTAAGAGGTATAGTAAGGAATTATGTTAGTGTTGAATACAAGCCACAATGTACAAGGGCCCAATCCTATTCAACTTTCCAGTGCTGGTGTAGCCGCAATGCAGCCCCGAGGAAAGGGTACATTCCCTTACCTGGAAGAGGCCTCTGTGACTGCCCCCCCACTGCAGAATGCAGCACACGCCCCATTTGTATGGCTGTACCAGCGCTGCAAAGTTGGATAGGATCTGGCCCCAAGTAATTTCCTTCAACCTGAAAAAGGGACAGTTCTACCATCACCAAATATTATATACAGTGCGCTCTCATTATCCACAGCGGTTTGGTCCCTACCCCACAGATAAGGAATTTCACGGATGCTGGAGTCCACACTCAAAGCTTACACAATTATTTACCTGGAGCCTCCAGAGGCATCTCCTGGGTCATGCCGGGACGGCAATCCACTCCATTGGCCTCTACAGGCCTCAGAATGCCCTGCCAAAGCCTCCGGAAGCTACTTCTGGTCAAACCAGAAGCCAAGTGGGTCACTGGCCTTGCACAAATCACGGGGAGGCCTCAGAGGCTCCAGGTAAGTAACTGTGGGGGCCGCTGGAGGCACCCATGCAGACTCACTCTATCTGTGACTGGTTACAACCATGGATACGGGACCAGTGGTTACGGAGCACCCACTGCACTAACAGTTTCCTATGCAGAATATTTAGAGACCTCTTGGTAAACAATTAGAAAAAAAAATGTGACTTGCAAAGTAACTTCCTTTGCAGGCATGAAATAAGGGCTCTCTCCACCAAGTATTGAAACTAATGGTATACAGCAGTGGTTCTCAAACACAAATCTGCTATCCTATACAATGTATACAATTGCAGTCCTAATGGGGAGTTGCCGCCAACAGTGATGGCGAATCTATGACACGCATGTCAAAGGTGACACACCACAATGTTTTGGCTGACACACCAGTGTTCACCAACATCTAATGAAAATTGAGTTTATTTTACTTATTTTTCATTTTTGCAATTATTTGATGTTTCTTTATAGCATACATAGCACCACACATGATTGGACTGTAATTTTTTGTTTAAATAAATGAATATAAAGAACTGTTTCTCTTTTGTTTGGGAAGGGAATTGACACGCCAGCAGAGTCAAATAAGGCATTTTCCAAAGTTTTGACATGCCAAGCCCAAAAGGTTTGCCATCACTAGCCTAGTAGGTCAAGGGAGCCGACAGCCAAAGAAGTTTGGAAACCACTGGTATGCACTATGCCCACTACCTAAGTACAGGTTCGGTTCCAGGGGTCTGTACTTAAATTGAAATATTTGGTTCTTTGTGGCCTAGCGCAATCCCACTGGCATGAAAACACTACTCGAGGATGGATTGCTCCTGAATGAAAGCGTTGATGCAGCAATCCATATCTCAGGGAGCCAGTGTATTTGTTGAAACTCCTGGATTTAATTTTCGGCCAATCCCAAAGCATTGTAAGGATGGAATTACAGGTGCCTTGCATGAAAACATGTACATACTGTGAGCAATCTTAGGTATGTGAAGGTTTCAGAAGGCACTTGAAGACAAAAAAGGAGATGAGAGGAACTGGCCTGCTATGGGGGTTGATCAGAGTCGCCTGTGGGATCATCACAGTAGACGGATTTGCTGGAGCCATAAACACCTTAAGTCTAAGCCTCAAAATCTAGATATCCCCTTTAAGCTGGCTGGCTTGTGAGCACATGTATCTCAGCTCATGTAACCAACTGTCAGAATCACTGCCTAAGCCCAGAGTCCACAGGAATGATCTGGTGGCTTTCTAGGCAATGTACAATAGATTTAACAAGAGCAATGATAAAGAAGCCTCCCTCTCCCAAGTAGGTTGCTGAAACAACAAAAACCAGAGTAGGTGAGAACCATAAGTGGATCTGTGTGGAAAGGAAAGGACTGAGAACTCCGTTCTGCTAATGAAAACAAATCCTAGGCTAAGAAGGTGCTCAGAATCCCCTTTTCCTGAATGTTGAGTTAAAATTTAATTAAGTAAAATTAAAAATTTAAATTAAAAATTTTAACCACTCCCTGCCCCCAGCAACTATTTTGCACTTAGTGGACACCGTGATTTTGGGTTAAAAAAATGGCTGACGCCTACGCACTCCCAATCCACTACAGAGGCCCATAGTGAGCACCCCACAAGTGGCACAACAGCAGTTCACATCACAAACAGTTCTTGAAACTCAGGAGAGCTTGAGAAGTGGCTTATAATACTGAACAGGACAGGTCTTTTAGAATTCATGGGTATTCTGGGTGGGGCAGGAGGGAGTTCTTGGGCAGGTAAGGGGAGGGGCGGCCTTGCGAGGAGGTGAGACCTGACAGTGGCTTCCACCACCAGATCTTATCCCCGGTGGAGGCCTGGGCAGCCTGCATGGGGCTGCTCAAATCACAGCTCGCAAAACAGCTGGTGGTGAGCCAAGGAGCCCCACCATGGGTGGCGGGGCTTTCCCCAGGGAAAGGGGACAAATGTCCCCTTCTCCCAGAGAGACCCCAGTGGCTGCCTGGCTGCCACGGTAAGGCAGTTCTGGATTGGGCTGAAAAACTACTTGTATACCACTTTTCAACAAAGAAGAGATTTCCATAGCAAACGGAATGGTTATTTGGAATGAAAGGAATGAATGGATTTCTTTTTAGATTGTGAGCCTTTTGGAGACAAAGCAAGGTTCACAATCTAAAAAGAAATACAAGCAAAACATCAGGAAAGGCTACTGTGAGGGACAGGGATAGTTGGTATTGCCTTCTTAACATTTATGAGAATCACCACTTTAAATTTGGCTCTTTGTTAAAGGGCTGAAGGAAAATAATTTGATCAAGACGTCGTTGTTCCCTGGGTTCTTGCTCTCTACTCTTTTTTTACACCATCTCTGGGTATTTTTGTGACAAATACTGTACCACCTTGGAATTGTTGATGTGCAGAGACAGATGTACCAATACAGTATTAAAGCTATACATCTCAAAGCAAGGTAGCTTTAAGCAAATTCTTACATATAAAATCTTAAATGAATATTTCCAAATATTATCCAAGCGGAATATCAGAAAATTCTATTCATGCACAAAAAGGTACAAACAATGGCAGTACCAGCAGCCTTCTTCAAATCTAGACAATTTTCTCTCAGTGTACATACTGCAGCTGGGCCTGGGAGTGGTCCTCCACCCCCCCTTTTGTGTGATTGTCTGAATATTGTACAATTGAAATTGGTTTACAATTATCAGCCCAAATGAAGCTGATAGCCAATACATGCCCCTAACTGCCAATATTACAAAATGGTACAAACACAGTTTTACTACTTGCGAAATGGCAAATTAAATGTTATTCATAAATTATTTTTCCCTTGCAGGAACAGCTTTAAAATGAACCCAGAAAATAAGCCCACAAAGTTTACTAGCCCACCTGCCCACATAGTCCTAAGTTAATTATTTGTAGTGTGTTAACAGCTTGAAATACAGTCAATCCTCGTTACTCGCTGTTTGGTGACCCACCCTCACTTCCTGCAACCTTTTCCTTCATATCTTTGAGGTACACTTTCTATGTCTGCCTCACCTGCCTGGTGCTCCAGGGATCAAAAGAAAGCTCCAAAAGCAAAGCAAAAGTGATGGCAGCCAGCCAATTCTTGAACTACAGTGAATAGCCAAGGGAATGACTGCAAATTTCAAACCACAATGAGTGAAGAAAAGCAAAGAAGCCCTGGTCTCTTGCCTTGATCTGTCTTTGCTTTTCTTCCCATGTTACATTTGTTCTTTGTTGTTGCTCCTGGGGCTTGCTGCTGTGTCTCTTGCTCTATTTCTCCTCTGTTCCCAGGTTTTTCTGTCCTGCAGAATCCTTTTGCAGAGTCTTTTTTTTGGGGGGGGGGATTCCTCCTGTGATCTGTACTATTTCAGGAGAGAGCCACTTTTTTTATGACTGCTTCTCATGTACTTTGGGGTAGCTTGGAAAACCTAGCGACGTTTTATCTGTACTGACAGAGAAAACATTGTCTGAATCTGCTCATTCTCTCTCTCTCTCTCTCTCTCTCTCTCTCTCTCTCTCTCTCTCTCT
>JAJKFI010000080.1:3242058-3287850 GCA_029204185.1 Lerista edwardsae
TGTGTGTGTGTGTGTGTGTGTGTGTGTGTGTGTGTGTGTGTGTGTGTTTTGCCAATTTTGTGTTACGGTATTCTGTTATGGCAGATGGAGTGCCTGCAATGCCCTTAATTTTTTAAAAAAATCAGCTTGGAAAACCAAGCAATGCTTCCTCTGAATTCATTTTTTTTCTGTGCTGTACTGCACCTTCATCTGCTCATTTTCTGTGGTGTTTTTTTCTGAAAATAAAATATAGAAGAGAATAGAATATTACAGAATATATGCAATACGACAACAATATACAGTACTGTATTACAATAGATTTAGGTTCATAATGTCCATAGAGCATATGGTGAGGAAGGTCTCCTTGAACCTAATCCCATATTTCCCATAGGCTCAATGATTCAGTATCCGCCAACTCGGTATCTGCTAACTCGGTTTTCCAGGAATCTAACCCTAGCGGATAATGAGGATTGACTGTAAAAATAAACTCTCTTCCATTATATAAAAGCTTCCCTGTTACTTGCCACAAGTGTCCAGATGGGGTAGCTATTTACAAACCTGGGTGACAACAATCAATAAATCGATCAACACTATTTATGTACCACTTTTCAACACAAAGTTCACAAGGCGGTTTACAGGCAAATAAGTTAAATGGCTCCCTGTCCCCAAAGGGCTCACAATCTAAAAAAATGCAGAAACCCTCAGCAACAGCCACTAGAAAAGACACTGTGCAGGGATGAATAAGGACAATTACTCTTCCCCTGCTAAAAATAAGGGAACACCACTTGAAAAAAGTGCCTCTTGCCCAGTTAGGGGTAAACAAAAATCTAGTATCAGTCATGTGTACTTAAATACAGACAGAAATCACATGCAGTGCTTAATGTCTAAAAAAGAGATGTCCAAATTCAAACCTGCCTGAAAGACACCACCTGGGCTAGAAACTGTTCTTATTGATCCTCGGCACATGGGGGTTGGTTATGCTTATTCAGTAATAAAGAAAAGGCACTCTGCAGTTGCTCTGATTACTGCTTCACATGCTCCACTGTTATGCTCTGGCATTAAAAATTTGTTCAAGAGGTACTAGTTCAAATTAAATCTTGATCCCAAGCTTCATCATTCAGCATCAACTATTTAACAAAATCACTGTGCTATATTTCTGTAAGCATTAAGTCTAGCCTCGTCCAGATAACAAGTGACTGAATAATTAGTGACCAAGTGGCTGACTTGAAAACTTGATTATACACTTCAACAATGAATACAGAAGTGTTTTCTAAGCCTTAAATACTTTCCTAGACTGAAAACAACAGGAACATGAATTGACAGTAGTTGCTCCCAAGCAGCATGGAAAGATTTCTTGCAGGAAAAAGGTTGTCATGCAAGTGCTAGAAGCTGACGTCACCTCCTTAAAGCCCAGTTCTTTGACCTATTAAATTCAAAGTGTTTTAGCCAACACAGAGCATTAGGGTACCACTCAATCAGCATTCACCTTGGCTAGTCAAACAAAGAGGTGTTAGAGCAGTTAGGATGCTTTTTCAGAAAACTACTACAAATGTGGTGGCGAAGTGGAGAAAACCCATATACATACCGGAAAAAATCACACATCTCTGATACTTGTAATATATAAATGGCCATATAATAGCCTTCAGCCACTACTTTCCCAACATGGCCTTCTCTACCCTCTTGAACTTTCTGAGTTCAACAGATAATTCCCAGTATCGGAGGTAAAGCCACATGAGCCTTCCATTCCGACGTTTATTGGTGTTGAGCAAATTGCTGCAATAGGTGTCATGTCTGAAAATATCTTTTAGGCCAGTTTCCATTTCTAGATCCAAAGCAACTGAATCAG
This sequence comes from Lerista edwardsae, assembly GCA_029204185.1. Classification (NCBI taxonomy): domain Eukaryota; kingdom Metazoa; phylum Chordata; class Lepidosauria; order Squamata; family Scincidae; genus Lerista; species Lerista edwardsae. The sequence goes on from JAJKFI010000080.1 coordinate 3,243,884, forward strand.
TTGCTGCTTTAACTAGCAAATTTTTCTCGATTTCAAGTCGCCGATTTCTTGGTAGCATAAGGCTGCAATAGATATCCTGCCTTTCTGTAAGTGCTTCTTCATATTCTTTTAATAGAACAATAGCTCTCTTTTGCCACTGGCCTTCCTTCTCCATACAACTCTGATACAAAACACCAGCAGCTCCGGAGTTCTGCAGAACTTGTTTTTCTTCTTCTAATTTTGCACGTTCTTTTTCCAGAATTCTTCTTTCTTCCACCAGTTTCCGGCTCTGGGAGACAAGAGCTTCACGATAGCTTAGTGTTCTATTCCGTTCTTTTTCCAGTTCCAGTTCTAAGTGGGCAACTGTACGGCGGTTTTCTGTGATTATGTCACGATATTTAGTTTCAAGCTCTCTGTGTACAGTTGATAGTTTTCTATAGAAATCTTTTTTCTCTTTTTCTATCTCTTTCTGACACTCTCTGGACCAGATCCAACCTACAACAGGTATAAAACTAAATGTTAAAACATTACAAAAACCCTCAGGAATATTACTGACGTATCATAGAAAAAAGGTCTATTAGTATTTTCAGGCTATTGTTTTCCCCTGTCCACTGAGAAATACATAAGTGAATTACATCCAGATCTAACAAAGTTACTATTGCTATGGGAGATGCAGGTGTTAAAGACCTCCTTATTGGTGTCAGTCTAATTAATGAGTGGCAATTTTGCTAGCCCTTGCTTTATTCAAAACATGCCCTTCTTGAAACTTAATTACATGGGCACGCACGTTGCTTGTGTCAGCCCAGCGTGGTTGTAAATGTGCCGTAAGGCATGTCTGTGCCGCGATATCAGGTGCTGGGCCGACGCAGGTAGCAGTGTTGGCCCACAAATGGCAACGGGGAGGCCCTGTAAGTCATCCCTGCGCCGGCCGAGTTCAGTCAGCGCAGGGGCTCTGGAGAGCGGGGGAAGACAGGAGGGAGGGGGTTGGGGGGAGGAGTCTGGCCATTAAGCCAGATCCTAACCCCTATCTCCAGGCTGTGTGGCCGTGATTCAAACTGTTCAGACTTGTGCCAGTTACAGGTTTGAGCAGTCCCATCAGGCTGCCTCGAGTTTACCCCAGAGTAAGGGGAAAAATGTCCCCTTGCCCCATGGTGAGGTCCAGCTACCTCCTACCCTGCATAGGATGCAGCACAGGCCAGCTGTCCTGCCTGCTCCTGCGCAGGTTAGGATTGTACTGCCAGTAAACTAATGTGGCATCTCTCTTTCTCTGTGTGCACGTAAAATATCCCGCAGGGCTCAGCCAAGTCTTAGGAGCATGCCTTAAAGTGACACTCTGGATCCCTGTCATAGTGTTTATAATAGTGTCACAGTGTAAATTATATTATATACTATATTAATATTATAAACACTATGACAGGGATCCAAACTGTTTGAGCAGGCTCAAGTCTCCTCATTTTCAAAAGTGTCTTGCAATGTGGTATGAACTAGAGCTGCTATTGGCAATACACAAGCCCAACCCCTATCATGTGGAAGTCATTGTGCTGTTGCTTAGATCTCAGCCATTCTTTTTAACATACCTCCACCAGAGCCAAAAGCAACTGATATTGGTTACATTTTAAAAAAGATATAGTTCTATAAAACAAATGCACTTTTCAAACTACTGGAAAACAGAAACACGCTATATTAAGAATTTAACAGGTATATTCTTTGAGGAAAAAGGCAGCCAGGCCACGACAACCCCCAGGTTCCTACATTTCTTAAGAATGGCTACACCATCAACTTTGTTTACGTCTCCATAGAATGGTTTTCCCCTTTTTTACTTTGATCTGGGTTGACTTTATCCTATTTTAGGTTGGGCCTGTGCCAACAGCAGATTTCTATGAACTTGCTGAAGTAAAGAGCCATAGCCCAGCTTGCACTAATTCCTGCCAAGATGGTCCATCTCATTAACTGCAAGGTAAAAAAAAATCTAGTTTTACTTCAAATGTAACTTACGAAAGGCAGCCAATCCCAGCATTGGAACCAACAAAGCATAATTCCATTTGCTTCCAGGGCTTCCATCATCTCTTGCATTTGGTCGGATATTCCAGTGAGGAGGGTCATTTAAATTATTCATGGACAATCCTTTAAATGAGGGAAAATAATTCTTAGGTAGCTATTTGGTTGTGAAGTACACTGTCAAATGTACACATCTAAATAGGCGTATTATCTATATAATGCTCTGAGAAATCCAGCAACATATCCATCAAGTGATAGCAAAGTGTACAGTCAAGTGGTGATAGTAGGCTGGCAAGACAAGCTTCAGGTTCCCAGACAGCTTTGTTCAACTTCCTTTTCCCTGCTCCCTACTTCCCCCTGTATCTGCTTCCTTATTTGCTCCTTCCCTTGTTCACAACTTAGGCCCAATCTGATCCAACGTTCCACCACCGATGCAGACACAAGCTAAATGTGCCGTATGGCATGTCTGTGCCGCAATATCAGGTGCTGGGCCGACGCAGGTAGCAGTGTTGGCCCACAAATGGCAACGGGGAGGCCCTGTAAGTCATCCCTGCGCCGGCCGAGTTCAGTCAGTGCAGGGGCTCTGGAGAGCGGGGGAAGGCAGGAGGGAGGGGGCTGGGGGAAGGAGTCTGGCCATTAAGCCAGATCCTAACCCCTATCTCCAGGCTGTGCTTGAGGAGGCCTCCATGACTGCCCCTCCACAACACACGTTCTGTTGGCACAGCTGCATCAGTGCTGGAAATTTGTATAGGACAGGGCTCTTATGGTGCAATCCTAACCTGTGCTAGGACAGGCAGGCTGGCCAGCCTGTGCCGTATCCAGTGTAGGTTAGGAGGCAGCAGGAGGTCAAGCCCAGCCACTCCTATGGGGCTACTCGGATCTGTGCCAGCAAAATCACTGGCGCAAATCCGAGCAGCCCATGTAGGGCCAACCAGGCTGGGGACAGGGTTAGTATCTGGCCTATGTGCCAAATCTGGGCTCCATCTCCCTCCCTGGGGCAGTCCACCCACAGGACCTCCCTCCCCTGCCTTTTTCTGCAGTCCTTCCGCCCTCTCCGAGCCCCTGTGCCAGCCTCCGGATACCAGCCTTACCTATGTCTGTGCACCGGCCTCCCTGGCTCCAATAGTAGTGGAAATACACTTCATGACGGGTTTGCAACACTTGTAGGCTGGCACAAGGGACTTGTGAGGGCCTAGTGTAGATTGTGCTCTGAGGGTGCAATCCTAACCTGTGCTGGAACAGGCAAGCTGACTGGCCTGCGCTGTATCCAGCGCAGGTTGGGAGCAGGCTGGAGCCTCCATGGGGCAAAGGCACATTTGTCCCCTTGTCCCAGGGTAGGTGCCAGTCACCCCTATGGGGCTGCTTGGTTCTGTGCCTGCTCTATAGCAGGCACAAGTCCAAGCACACTGCATGGCCTGGGGATGCAGGTTTGGATGCGGCCTAACAGATCTTGGCTGGCACAGAAGTAGCTTACTGTGGGGATGTTCCGGTGTTGCAGGGCCAACACAACTGCTTGTGTCAGCCCTGCGCCAGAAGTGCTGGTGTGGACATGCTTTATGGCATGTTCATGACAGCACTTGGCCAACACAAATGGCTTGCATCAGTTGAAGGGGGTGGTTGGGATTGTGCCCTGTGTCTTCTTTTCCTGCCAACTTCAACCCTAGTTTTCCTTTCTTTCCCCTTGACATTCTCATTCAGCTATAGCCAAATCATATACACTTCCATATACAGTCCTGTGGAGATAATGTTCTATAGCCAGGGTTAGAGGAAGGGCAGTGTTGATATTACAATGGTATTATTGTGCTTTTCCAAATTGGAGCAGATATGAGGAAGCCACATTCAGAAGGCTCTTCCCTATGTGAAAAGACGTGGGTTCCCCAATAATCAGCCCATCTCTTTCCTCTCTCGTCGTATCTTTGCAAAGGTACTTCTCCCACTAGAGAAGGCAAAGCTGTTCCCAAGGTGGCCACTTGACAAATAAAAATAATTCCCGGTAATATCTTAAGTAAATGTTCAGGTTAAGGACATACGATAATGGAATAAATCTTACCCTTAAGTGCCCTCTTCAACAACTGGGCAAATCTGATCACTCGGAGAATAAAGAGTGAAGCCTCTTGATCAAAGCCATCCTAAAACTGAAAATAAATTAATATAAGCAGTGTTTGTATTTTGGAAGAAAAAGTGGATATACATTTTAAAATAAAAATAATTTTATTTAGGGCGCAATCCTAACCTGGAGTTAGGCTGGCACAAACTTTTGCCAGCCCAGGAGTGTTGCAAACGCACTGTAAAGTGTGTTTCGACCACTCTCATAGTCAGGGAGGCTGGCCCACAAACATGCACCAGCCTCCCTGACTCTGAAAATGCTGCATATGTGTTTTATGGTGCATTTGCAATAATCCTGGGCTGGCACAAGGGACTTCTGCCAGCCAAACTCCAAGTCAGAATTGCACCCTTAGTTGAGCTATAATATTAGGTTAATAATTTAAAATTGGAGTTTCCTTCTACCTGCTAAAAAATAGTAAAAAAAAATCAATCAAGTGGAAAAAGCAGCACAAACTATAATACTGACCATTCCAATACAGACTCTTCACATCCCTTCAGATGATTCAAATGAAAGAAGAACCTGGAATACATACAGGGATTTCCGATTCATAGGATGCAATCCTAACCAACTTTCCAACACTGACATAGTTGTGCCAATGGGGCATGTACTACATCCTGCAGCAGTTGCAGCCCTGGCCCATGCGCTGTCCTGGGCCAGGACGACAGACTGCTGCCCCTGCCTGCCGGAGCCATAGTGCCTTATGGCACTTTTATAACACCCAGGCCGGCAGTATAAATGTATCACTGATGCTGGGCTCAATAAGATTGAGCATTGAGCTGTAATATCTACTAATAGTTGACTACAACATCAACAAATGATTTTGATATTTGAATGGGTGAGACAGATGTGACAGAACTGATATATTGGGATCTCACCTGAAAAACCGTGCTTTTCAATAGCCAGGCCACACAGTTAACTGCTGGCCTCATCAAGAGTGTACATGTATGTCATGTATGTCACTTGATTTCTCCATGCTCAGCCCTGGTCTATCATGAGTAGAGGTGTTTGAATCAGAATTGCTGTTGCAACGTATGGATGTGTTATAATAATGTACAAGAGAAGCCAAAAGGCAGTACTGTGTCAATTCATAAATCACTTTTTTGCAGGCATCAAGCAATGATCTGAAGTCAGCTTGTTTGTGGAGCAATTATGTACTACAATCCACAAAACGTACTACCAATCCACTTTTTCTTTTGACTACCAATAGCTCACAGCTCAATCTCTTAAACTAGATATCAACAGCCTATATACTTTTATGACCACATACAAAGATAATGCTTGAATTTTGACAAGTTTTAACGACACACCTCAACCTAATTTGGGGGACGGACGGACACGAGGACTTCGATGTAGTTTGCATTGAAATAGCAAACTTGTGCCTGGCCTTGACCTGGGAACTTAAGTGACTGAGTGTTTCTCCTTGCCACCATCTTACCCCTCAACCTAGCGTGGCAGCGAGAAGGCGACTCCAGAGCCCCTTCCTCGGACATGGGCGCTTTGCCGCTTTGCTCACGCCGAGCCCCCACTGCAGCCTGAAGCGAGACCGGCCAGGCGCAGCCCAATCAGCTCCATCAGAAAGAACGAGGAGCGCAGGATCGTCCTGGCCTAGAGTGGTCGGCTCCAATCCCAGTTCCCAAACATCGCTTTTGGGGGTTCGGCGCCCCTTATCCAAGAGAACCTCTTTAAGCTTTCATATCGTTACAGAAAATACACGCAGAGTTAGACAAACACATCCGCACATGCCTCGCGGGAGGAGGCTGTACAAAGACAGCTCGAGAAAGGACCAACCTTCTTCCAACGGTGAAGTGTTTCGGGAGCCGAGTCTCATTGCGCCTGCGCAAACTGCCTTCCCACCCCTCTTTTCGGATCGAACTATCCCTATGGAGAGGGGGGAGAATGTAGGAAGACGGCCCTCTTCGCAGACTCTTTCAGGCTAAATTTACAGGACTGGCCATTCCTTTGTCTGGAATAGGAACTTTCTGGTTCCCTCTGAGCCATTTTTATCGTTAGTAAAAAGACTTTACGTTCAATATTTGAGGCTGGGTATCCTCCTTTCTCAGACGTTAGTTTGTCTCGCTGGTGACAATTGTTTCGTCAGGGACGCCTTCCCTTTTACACATGCGCAGTAGCCCCGTCTCCCAGCCGGTGCGAAATGGCGGCCGCGGCGACAGCAGCAGCCGCAGCGGCTTCCCGGGGGGTGCGTCGCCTACATCTGCTCCAGGCGGTAAGTGCATGATGAAGGGCAGAGAGGAGGATTCGTGCGCTTCCCATAGACGGGACTAGGAGCCACTCTTCGCAGCGGGCGGTTAATGTGCGCAGATAACCGCCTCGTTTTGAAGCCAGAAGCGTCCTGCATGAAGTGTTCATTGTGTTTCCGGAGCTTATCTTTTTCATCGTTCACCTTACATTTTCAAGGCGTTTACCTTTCGCCGTGTAACTCGGTGCATCACAAATGTTTTGCTCCCTACGCATTTATCCTCGCAGCAACGCCGGGAGGCAGATTACTCTCAAGGTCACCATTTCAATTTCTCGGCTAAGCAGGACCGAGACCCGTTTTTCCCTTTTCTGAGGGTGCAATCCTAAACTGAGTTAGGCTGGCATAAGCTAAACCAGCAAAGTTTGGTCAGCACGTGGGACACTGTAAAGTATGTTTGGACCACTCTCGGAGTCAGCGAGGCCAACACACTGACGTGAGCCATCCTTCCTGACTCGGAGACAGAGGCGGATCTACAGGGAGGGCAAAGCTCCAAGTGTTGCAAGAAGCCTTACCCTGTCACGTAAATCCCTCCTCTCCCTTGCTGCTGTAGCCAGTAAGCAACGCCAAGATGTTGCTTTTCCCTGTGAGGATTGGCTAAAACGGTGCAGGAGAGGAGTGATTTCCACTGCTAGGAAATTTGCTTCTTGCCATTTGCTTCTTGCAAAACTTAGAGCTTTGCCCGCCCTTAGATCTGCCTCTGCTCGGAGAGTAGTCTAAACACGCCTGATGGTGGCCCTTGTGCTGGCCAAACTTGGCTGGCTTGGTTTATGCTGGCCTAACTCCAGTTTAGGATTGCGCTCTGAGTCCGTTGGCAGTCTGGTCCTTTGGTTGCAGCATCCCCACATTGGCTTCTCCTTGCCCCACCTAATTCTAATTATTGCAAGGTGATCGGTGTGTTGGGACCCATGCTTCCACTCCATACTGGGAGCAAGTCAGGCTGAGAAATTGTGGGAATCAAACTGAACCAAAAGTCTTAACACCCCCCCCCCTTTCCATTCTTCCGATTACTGCAGGTCTTGCCCTGTTCGAAGTTGGGCTGCTGTGTTTCACAGGGTACAGCAGCTCAGGTTTGTGTGGATTTGGTGAATGCTTAACAGTAGCGAAGCTTTTTGCCTCTAATTCCGTGGTGCTAAAGCTGTACTCTTGCTTTTATTTCTGTCATACACTTGTTGAAGGCACACGGATTTTAGGATAGCCTAAAAGCAGCTGGAATCAGACTGTATTTCTCTCTGAATTCATGTGCCAGAGACGTTCTTCTCCTTATGTGTGAGAGAGTGGTGGGGAGAGAGTAATACATTATTTGAGGCCTAACCCCATTCACATTGAATTGGGAAACCAGTGTATTGACTGAACCGCTTGAGGGTACAAATGGAGGTTTTCATGACTTGAATGATTTTCTTGTACCAAAAGTTATCTACACACAGAAAACTAGCATGTCCTGGAGAAGGCTGACCTAGAAGCTATCTCCCTCACATGCCACTGTAGTTTCTTTTGTAGAGATGTAGCTCTTTTGCAGAGCTTTGCTGGGGTATGTAGGATAACAAATTCATGTCCTGAATTATTTTTATTGTTTGTAAACATTTACTGTACATCTATATTTGGATAATGCCACTTCCGTTAGTGTATTTCATTACAGTGCTCTTTATCCTGGACACACATTCTGGACATTCAGTTCCAGTTTTCTTAAAGGCATCCTATTAGAGCTTTTTCTGACAGTTCTTGACTTTTCAGGAATGGACTGTGGTGTTATCAGAGGTATTACCATACCATTTGTTTTAATTGGGGGAAAGGATCTTCTTTTAAAGAGGAAAATATCAAATAAATAAATAATATTTGCTTTTTACAAATAAATAAATTCCATCACAGGAGCCTCAGCAAGCAGACTGTATAGCCCAGATACAGGTTTATTGCCTTGGTGAGAATGAGGCTTTGATTCTGTATCCTTTTCCTTCTCCCATTAGAGACTGTGATGTCAAGGAAATACTCTTTGCACACTCTTGATCTTAGTTACTCCTCCAGGGAACCAGTTCTATCCTAGCAAGTAGCTTGAGAGAGCTGCAGTTCAGGCGGCCTTATGGCATATAATATATAGTAAAGTGATCTTTGAAAGACTATTGTTGCCAACTTACCAAAGTGTAGCCATCTTAGGTCTTTTGTTTAAAGTGACTTGTCTATGGCTGCGGAAATATATAACTGTTTTCCATCTTTGCTTTCATTGTTTTCCCATGGGCACCCGCTTGTAATGTTCTCAATTCAATGTTGCTGACGTTCACAATTCAGGGCTGCTGGCCCTGCACAATAGATAAGGAACTGGCTCTTGCTAGCAGAGCCCCTCCCTTATTGAAATTGTCACGGCATTTTCAAAGCCCAATTAGCTCAGAGCATCTCATGCCCCAGCCCCTATGATGTAATTTCCAATCAAGCAGGAACTTGGAGGAGAAGAGGGGGGGTATAAAAATGCTTGTATTGTATATTTTTTTGCCTTTCTCCCTGACTTTTCAGGAGGATTGGTCTACTTGCGCAGGTGTAAATAAACATGATCCTAATACTCTCTTGTCTGGTTGTTTGCCTTTTTAAATGCAATCTGCACCATGGAAACCATACTTTGCCTATTTTCGGCAATACTATGATGAAGTGGTTAAGGGCCCAGTCCTATCCAACTTTCCATCATTGAAGCAGCTGTTCCAACGAGGCGTGCACTGCATCCTTTGGTGGTAGGGCAGTCACGGAGGCCTCCTCAAGGTAAGGAAATGTTTGTTCCCTTACCTCAGGGCTGTATTGTGGCTGCATCATTACTGGAAAGCTGGATAGGATTGAACCCTAAAACTTAAGTATCAAGTCCCAGACTGAAGCTTAAGAAATAGTCCTCTGACCCAGGCTTGTAAAGGGCCCTTTGCCTGGGTGATTGTGGATGGTAAGAATTTCTTCCAGGTATGTACATAGGGGCATCTTACAAAAGTTGGCCTAACTCCAGATTAGGATTGAGCCCTACATTTGAAAACCAGGGTGAACATCAAAGGCACTATTGGTTGACAAATCGGCTGTGGCTGGATACGTGGCAAAGACCGGCCATAGGATGGATTTCTAACATGCACAAATATTGTCTACGATTGCCCAGTACCACACTCAAATTTACAGGGAAGCAACCGAGATACAAAAACATAGTAACAATATGAACAAAAAGGAGGAGACTTTGAGCATCAGCAGTGCTTGGTTACCAGCCCTTAGAAATGCTAGGTTTCAGAAATTTGGAACAGGAAAAGAACTGGGTTGCGGCAAAAACGTGCATAGTCCTTTAAGGAACGCACAGCAAGTAAGTGGAAGACAGTTATTGACAGTTACTCAGGGGTGAGAAGAATGATCTGTGGTTCTCACCTCTAGTCCTTTGTAAATGCCTGCCAGTCATGGGTGCAAGATTAAGAAATGAAACCTTTCATAGGCCACGGTCATCAAGCCCAAACAGCTCTTACTGCAACATTAATAGTACTGTCCATGAAAGCATTAATTATTTATTGTTTGAGAATTATGTTATTTTAGTCAGAAGTAAGTAGGGTTTAGTAAGACTTGGGCTGTAATCCTATCTTACCAGAAACAAAACATCTAGCTATCCTATGGGACTACTGGCCAATATTAAGCTTCTCAAAAATTTGGCAACTGAGAAGTGCATTAGTATTTGGAAAAACTGGATTGCTGGTTAATTATTTTCTGTACAGTAATGTTCATGCCATAAAGCAAAGCAGTGTTAATCTTATCTGAACAAATATAAATTCACAGTAAAACATAATGGTAAACTTTTGTCTAGGAAATGAGACTTCGGAAGCATTTGTTCAGGATCTTTCAGTTTAAGAAATGTTCAATTAGGAAATATAGGTATGCCTTGGTATCTGCTGGGGTTCCATTCTGATCACCCCCGTGGATACCTGAAACCATGGATGCAGTGGACACATTTTTAAAGATAGGGGAACATCAGTGGTTTTGCTGCAACAAGATAAAAAAGGAGATTTGTTTAATGTTCCCCTATCTTTTAAATATAAAATAATAGACATGGTGGCTCTGCGTGTTAAACCGCAGCTGCTGAGCTTGCTGACCGGAAGGTTGGCAGTTCGAGACCACACGATGGAGTGAGCTCCCGTCGCTTGTCCCAGCTCCTGCCAACCTAGCAGTTTGAAAGCATGTAAAAATGCAAGTAGATAAATAGGTACCACTTCGGTGGGAAGGTAACGGCATTCCGTGCGCCTTGGTGTATAGTCATGCTGGCCACATGACCACGGAAGCTTGTCCTCGGACAAATGCTGGCTGTTTGACTTAGAAACGGAGGTGAGCACCGTCCCCTAGAGTCGGTCACGACTAGACCATTCGGTCGTGGGGAAACCTTTACCTTTTAATCTTTTTAATAAGCGTCCCGGTATCTATGGATACTGAATCAGTGGATACTGGGGCATGCCTGTATTCTCCAGGTTAAACTTTTAAAGATGGCAGTTATGCAGGCATGCGAGGCTGCTAGAACAATCCAGAGGTTTATAGTCAAAGTTACCAATTTGTATTAAAATAAAAAGATTGAGGGCAGCATAGGTGAAACTTTTTTATCTGCAAAGGTTCCGTTCAGGAACCCTCACTGATGTCAAAAACCGTGTTAAATGAAATCCATTTAAAAAATAAACATGTCCCTTTAATTAGCAGTCAGCATTTTAAAAAAGCTTCTCTTGCCATGGCAATGCTGTGGCATGTATTCTCCAGGGGCTTAGAGCAGATTAGTATCATTTTGCTCTGAGATAACAGCTCCTCTCTTTACCCTGAAGCAAGATGGAAAAAATGCAAAATTGAAGTGATTAATCACTTTTTTTTAGTGATAAATCATTTATTTGTAAGGGAGGAGGTCATATTTCAGAGTGAATTGATACTAATCTGTTCCAAGCCCTTGGAGAATGCTGTCATCATTCCATCCATAGTAAAAAAAGCTTTTTTAAAAAATGCTGATTGCTAATTAAAGGGACATGTTTGTTTAACTTAAGAACATTAAGAAGAGCCCCATTGGATCACGCCAGAGGCCCATCTACTCCAGCTTCCTGAGTCTCACAGTGGCCTACTAGATACCTCAGGGAGCATACAACTAGATACCTGCATCTTGTATCTGACAAGATGCATCTGCATCTGGCATTCTGAGGTAGCTGACTTCTAAAGTATGGATGTTGTACTACCCATCACGGTCTATAGCCTGCAATGGACTTTTCCTCCAGAAATCTGTCTGTACAGTGGCATAATAATATTGGCAGTTTTATTCTCAACCCTTCTTCACTTCTGCCGCACGCTGGGTCGACGCTTTCATCACTCCTAACTCCCACCCTGCCATTACTCTGTGATTCACCAACCTCTCTCTCCCCCTTCATCCTGTAGGAATCCTGAACCAGATGCCACTCAGGTCTGTTGACTCCCCCCCCCCCCTGTCAGTTTAAAAGCTGCTTTGCCAGCAGCTTTTGTTATGCGCCAGCAGCCTAACTCCATTTTGGTTCAATGAAGCCCGGGTTCAATGAAGCCAGTCCCTCTTGCACAAGCCTAGCTTATCCCAAAATGTTCCCCAGTGCCTAATGAATCTAAACCCCTCCTCCCGACACTGCAGTCTCATCCACGCATTCAGTCAATCATATTTTTATACTGCCTTTCAACAAAAAGTTCACAAAGTGGTTTATAGGCAAGTAATATAAAATTTAATGGCTCCCTGTCCCAAAGAGGCTCACAATCTTAAAAAAATAATAATACAGAACACTACCAGCAACAGCCAGTAAAAAAAACACTGCGCAGGGATGAATAGGGACAATTACTCTCCCCCTGATAAATATAAGAGGAATACCACTTGAAAAAGTGCCTCTTGCCCAGGTAGCAGGGCATTGAGACCTGAGCTCCACCTGCCGAGCTGGCACTTCTAAGAATGCTACCTTGGGGGTCCTGGCTTTCAGCTTCTTTCCTAGCAAACTAAATTTGGCCTCCAGGACCTCCTTGCTACATTTGCCGACATCACTGATACTGACATGCACCACAACCACTCCCTCCTCCCCAGCACTCTCTACCAGCCTATCTAGATGTGATGTCTGCAACCTTTACACCAGGCAGGCAAGTCACTTTGCGGTCCTCCCATCTGTCTCTTGATATTCCTCAGTATAGAATCACCCACTATAAGCAGCCCCCAACTTCCTTCCCATCTAGGAGTATCCTTAGTGCGACTGGATGTGGGCCCATCACTGGAAGAAGGGGTCCCTCCTAGGGAATTGTTTCCTCTGTTCCAGAATGACATTCTCCAGCCCTTGCACTTCTTTCCCTAGTAGCTGCCCATCTGAGGGTGGGATGAAGCCTGCAAGTCCCTGGAAGTCTCACCATGGTCCTTCTCTACCTGCCTCTGCTTCTCCAGGTCCGCAACCAATCTCTAGGGATCAAACCCATTCCCTGAGTGCTTGGTGCTCCTTGCACCGAGGATACACCCATGACTTATGTATATATTCATACACATGGCACTCTATGCAAAACCCTGGATAGCCCCCACAGAACTGCTGGCTGACTGATTGCATGGCTATATTTGTTTCGGAAGTTTGTTGCTCTGCTTCTCTGGGAAAGGGTGGACACTGGGGCCCTGGCTTCCTCAACCTGCTGCTTAACTCACCCAGATGCGTAACTCGTGTAAAGAACTCTTCTCCTCTGCAGTGGCTCCGCGCTGACTCAAATCTCCAGCCAATCTTGGAGAAAGCTGTTTTATTTCTGCCTATCTTGCAAAGAGTAGGCATGGGAATTGTGTGAGAAAAAAGGTGGCAACTCCTGGAAGAGCATTTATTATAGCAGATTCAAGATCTTCTTTGAATAGACTTTGTATTCAACAGACTGATTCTACACACAAGAAAGAATTAAAAGGATGTACAATCTTGTTGGCGGTAGAATGAAGATTTACACCATGTGTTGGTGGTTTATACTAGAATTCAGGCGTTTTGGCAAAGTTGTGGCAATAATTATTTTGGGTGAAAATGTTGTACTAAATGCAAAATTGATCAATTTACATATTCTGCCTAGATCGTTGTGAATAAATGTATATATGTTAATCTGATTTTAGCAGCTATGATGCTTATTGCTAAGAATGAATTGCTCCAGAAATTCTGGAATATTATTATGAATAACATTATAACATAGTTGTAGTAGACTGGAGGGGAGTTAAAACTTAAAAAAAAATGCAAGGATATTGGAATGAAAATTTCAGAAACAGAGTAGGAAAGTGGTATTCAAACCTTTTAGGCTGGGACCCACTTTTTAAAATGGTACTCATGTTGGGATCCACCAGAAGTGATGTCATTAATCTGGAAGTGATGTTGTGGCAGGAAGTGACATCAACAAGCAGGAAATGCTGTCATTGTAACACAACCCCTGGCCCTGCCTTAACAATTAATAGGCACGAATTGAAGCCATGGACTGAACAATATGGCTGACTCAGATCATCGCCGCGAAGGAAAATTACATTAAAATCTCTTCATGACACAAGTAGTTGTCAATATGAGAGTAATTTTTTTTATGTCTAGACTATTAAGAGTATTTTTTTTAACTTCTACACTCACCCCCCCCCCCAAAGAAAAAAAAAACAAATTCTGTTAATGTTCAGTACTCACTGAACGGTCATTTTATTGAGCCGATGTAATGTGAATACATGAATCTTTCCGTGGAAATTAAATCCCATTTTTCGTACAGCGATTCACACACCCGTATGCAGAACATGCAGGCATGCTTAAAGACGTTGAAATTAACTTTTACACGCGTGCAGGGAGATTTTTATTCGATAATTCGCGGCAATCCTCCTCCTTCGCGGCGATGATCTGAGTCAGCCATATTGTTCGGTCCATGGCTTCAAGAATGTGACGTCATGGCTTCTCCAGTGTATAATAACTCCATGTTGTAACATAATAAAATGACACTCCTGAAATGCAAATTGGCATTCTTTGCAGCAATTGTACAACCATGAAACATCCCTGACAGAAAGCAAAATTAGGACTATTATGTAAAAGCGGTGAACTAAAAACAAAAGAAAAAAGAAAACCCTTACTTGAAAATTCAAACTATTAACACTCACAAAAGGCATAAAGGTCTGCAGTTTTCAAGATGGCTGCTCCCAGCTTTCCGAGACCCATGTGACATCAGGTCACGACCCACAGTTTGAATGACATTGGAGTAGGAGATCATATTTTGGGATTAGAATCAATTTTGAATTTTGAAGATATACAATATAAGGGGTTAAGGATTGGGTTTGTTAACTAGAGTCATAATATGGAGTAAATGTATTTTTCAGGTCGGCCATGTTTGTATTTTTTTTCACTCACATACCACTTTTTTGTCTGTCTATGATATATTTGTACTTTAAAAATTGTAATTAGGTAATAATTTTTTGTTGAAAATAAATGTTTTAATTGCTTTAATCACATGTATTCTTTTGGTCTTGCTTCAGCAGGGGCCTGCAACATCGGCTTTCTTTCGAAACTTTCATTTCACAGTTTATGGAAAGAAAAATGTATCTGCTAAAGTATCTGATTCAGTAAGTTTCTTGCTTTCATTCTTGGGTGTTATCTGAAGAAAACAGTACACAGACCAAAGCAACAGTAATCAAATGAGCACCTATGTGTGCAACCTTGTACATGCTTACCTAGGAATAAAGGGACTGAACTTCTGAATAGATGTAAACAGCACTTTAATGTCAGTTATGGACACAATTAATTGGACACCAGCTTCAAAGTCTTGCATTTATAAAAGCATCTAACATGCACTGGATGCTGTACAAAAAAAAAAGCAAGTCGCTGGATGCAGACGCTCAGACTTAAAAGGGGGAGGGGGAAAGGCAAACTTTGCACTAGCTAGAGAAGGTGAAAGAAGAAAAAGCAACTGAATACAATTAGGAGTGGGAAAGCAACAAAATATATCAGGAGGGAAATGCAAGAGAAAAGATTTTAAAAAATAATGTATTAAAGTGACACAGTCAGTATTTAGAAGGAAGGAGGAAAGCCGTTTATTTTATCCTGCTTTGAAGCTCAAACACCTGCAGAAGGCACCTCAGTTTCTTCTTTTTATTAATGATGCAACTGACATCTTTTCCACCCATTGAGATCATTGCTCACTAGCTGACAAAATAAAAACCACTTCTCAAACATTCCAGGCATCAGTCCTTCAGAAAGGGCTCCAGCAAACAATACCCTACCAACTCCTCTCTGGATTGTCACCACAATACAGGATGAGTCATGGGGGTGGGAGAGAGCACATAAGCAAGAAATAGCAAAAAAGTGAGGGGGAGGTCTAACGAGATCATTTGTGTTTGAGCAAAGAAGCTGGGAAGTAGAGAGGGGGGAACAGATAAGATAATTATAGGATGAGGATATGATGGGGATCCTACTTCTCAGTTTAAAAGTTAATACAAAGTAGAAGAATCCAGTTAAATAAAACATGTAGAAATACAGCATGATCAAAGTGTTGACAAAGAAAGCTAAAGAAGCAGAAGCGTTAAGAACAGAGATGATAGGATTTAAGATGAGAGATGGGAAAACAAATGAACAACACAGTAATATTTAACATTAGATAGGTCTGAAAATAAAGAGTTTTAGTAGAGTCATGAGACTAATTTTAGAAATATTTAAGAGTGAACCAACAGAGAAAAAGTTAGAGGAATAGAAGAGAGTCTGAGCTAAGACAGTACCCAAACAGTGACCTCGAAAAGGGCAAAGTTGCTAATTGAAAGAGAAGGCTAAAATGAAGGCTAAGGGAGAAACTCAATACGTTGTATCTTTTACATATTAGGATTGAGAAAGTGATTAGAAGTCCTCCTTGAATATCTTTTTTTTAATATATTAAGTGCTTTTGGTGTACAGTAGGTATGCCCAATAACTGATGCTGATTTACACTATTTACAGATACATTTTCTTGGATGTTGCAGCTAATATGGGTGTTCATTCTTATTTTTCTTTGTCTAGATTTCAACACAGTATCCTGTAGTGGACCATGAATTTGATGCAGTTGTGGTGGGTGCAGGCGGTGCAGGTTTGCGGGCTGCATTTGGCTTGTCTGAGGCTGGGTTTAACACAGCATGTATCTCAAAATTGTTCCCTACCAGATCTCATACTGTTGCTGCACAGGTAAGAGGGCCACTTGATCCCATCTGTCATTCCTAGGCTGGGGAATGGGAACAGTGCAAACTGTATGCTTATTGAGATTTAGTTGTTGGATCCTGATGATGTTATGTGGAACCACTGCTAGCATCTGTTGCAATAGCTGTGATATTCTTTGATTCAAACTGTGGTGAGCAAAATGTAATCCAGTTGGCTTCATTTTGCTTTGGACAATTAGCTGTGCAGAATTCTGAAACCATTTCATATGGAGGTTTTAAATCTGAATGTGAGCTGATGCACTTCAGATAGCAGATTAGGGCTTCCATAAATGATTGTTCCTCACATATATTAAAACTTTAAAAAAAAATCTAGCGTGTTAAAGAAGATGGTTCTAGCAGCCTTCTATTTGATATGCTTCTTTGCTATGTTGTTACTCTGACACATTGTACATCAATCCTTTATATCACTGATCTTCAAAGTTCTACTCAGACTTTGAAGAAACTGCAAGTGTTTGCGGGGGCAGGGCGGAAGTGGGGGGGAGGACCTGGCGGTGCCGCAGTGATTGCAGCGCATACCCTACCTTTATGGGGTCCTTGGGGGTGAAGAAGGGTTGGGGCGGTCTGCTGCTACCTCCACGGGCCCCCTGATGCTAAAAATAGCTCCATTGCAAGATCCAAGGACACTAAACAGGTAGTTAGCTCCAATCTTGAAATAGATCTATTTTTAACATCAGGGTGGCCCACAGAGGTGGCAGCGGGCCTTCTCAACCCTTCTTCACACCTAAGGACCCCCTAAAGGTAGGGCACTTGCTCCTACATGCCCGTGGCGCTGAGATCGCTGCAGTGCTGCTGGCAGTAATTTCTCGGGCCACTCCCCTTAAGTGTAGTCACCTGATCAATTAATAGTCAGTAAATAGTAATTTCTATAGTCAAATGAAAGTATGATTTATTCCCAAACCTGTTACAAATAAAATTTTCAAGTCCTTGGGGGCTCTGTTGAGTTTGACGCTCTCCTTTTTGGATGGCCAGTCACTGTCAAGGGGAATATTTATACAGATCATTAAGATTTTGATGGTCCTGGGTTCTGTGCTATTTTAATGATGTTACTATTTTAATGTTCTTAAGATACTGTTTTAATATTGTTTTATTCATTTTGTAAGCCACCTTGAGTCTCCTCACTGGAGAAAAGGGTGGGGTAAAAATATTTTAAATAAATAAAATAAATACAGGCTGCCCAAGCTTCCTTAATTTTAAATAACATATTTTATAGTACTTTGGTGTATATAGCTAGCATGTATTGTGCACAAGTTGTCTTCATTTTCATGTAAATGTGGGCATACGAGGACTTGGAGGGTATATTTCTTGGGGAAACACATAAGGCTATGTGGGCTATCTTGGGCTAACATAAGACTTATTCACATCTGAGATGTGAAAGAAATGAGACAGCAGAACACATGAAGGCCACTCCCTAGATAGATGTGGCTTTGTTTTAAGAAACAAATTTTTCCTTGCTTCTACAGTGAAGGGTCTTCCTAGTTGGTGTATTTTTTAATTAATGGCTGACATGGGAAGCACAGTTAAATGGATTCAAGATGATTCCTTTTGTTCCAATACCCCATGTGCTACTTAATTTAAGGAAGCGTTGAACTTCATGGGAAACATTCTCAGGCTGCAGGAGATATTTGGCTGGAGGAGCATTCAACCATGGGAGCCTTTACCTGCAATCCGGAGCAATGACTGGAAAATGGTGGTCGTCTGCAGGCAGACACATGCCTTCTCACCTACAAAAAATGTAGATTTCGTGCTCATGATAAACTTCAGTTGCTGACAATACCCATCTCCATGTTAAAGGGAGCCAGAAGGAATTACGTGTGAAAAAATGTGTTTAATTTTTAGGGTGGCATCAATGCTGCTTTGGGAAATATGGAAGAGGATAATTGGAGATGGCATTTCTATGATACTGTGAAAGGCTCTGACTGGCTGGGAGACCAGGATGCAATTCATTACATGACTGAGCAGGCCCCTGCCTCAGTTATTGAGGTATGAATAGAAATATGAGTTCCTGAATTTCAGTCCCTTCCATGATGACTTTATTTGATATATAAATACACTTCTTCTTGAGCCAGTTATCTTAACAAAGGAAAATATTTTTCTCAATTTGCGTTATTGGTGCAAAAATAGTTACATTTCATTTGTTCTGATTTCATGAACTGTTCTATGACTGTATTGCAGTGCACAGATTTTAGTCCATAATTCAGGTATACAGCAGATGGGTGCATTGCTGTTGTGAAGAATTTTACTAGCTGTCTGCCTGGGGGGGGGGTCCACTGTGCTTTAACAGAGTTGCACCAGAAGAAAGAGGAATTGGTGGGATCAAACCACATTAACTATTTGGTTCCAGTAATGGTGTACTAAGGATATGTAGTTTCATGTTTCTGCTTTGTTTTTTAACTTCTCCCTAGTTTTTAAGTGTTTTGCTGATTTAAAAATCTTTTAAACCTTTATATTAGCCCAGCTTCTTGGAGCTAGTATATATTATGCAGGTCACAAATTTGATCTGAAAATGTGTTTTCATATGGCAGATTTATTGCAGAAATGGAAACTTTTAAACACTCTCTGCTGTTGGTACCTGCCACTTTTTTTTCATTTTCGCATTCACAGTTATATGGTTGATATTTCTGCTTGGATTCCTCAGCTGGAGAATTATGGCATGCCGTTTAGCAGGACAGAAGAAGGGAAGATCTACCAGCGTGCATTTGGGGGACAGAGCCTTAAGTTTGGGAAAGGGGGGCAGGCTCATCGATGCTGTTGTGTGGCAGATAGGACAGGACATTCTCTGCTGCACACCCTCTATGGCCGGGTAAGAAGCTTTGGGGGTGGTGTGGGTGAGAATGATGAAGCTGGTCAAATTAACAAGAGTCTTTCCAAAATTGAGAGCTGTATTGGTATGCAGTTTACCTAGGAAAACTACCTGCTGACATGCATGTATTTTTTTTTGTAGTGCTGGGCATAATAAACTGAAGGCCTGCATTTACATTTTCAGATGCATTTACAAATGTCACTGTTCTATGAACATTTTAGTTTTGTTGGACTTTGCTAACAAACTGGTTTTATTATTTCTCTCTTTAAAGTAACAGCACATGCAAGCACACACACATGTATTCTTATATGGAATTCTGCCTTCAATATTTAAGATGTTATCTCCCTTACAAAGAAATGCTGCATAAGGCATTAAATCACAAACCAGTCCTAAATAAAGTACTTAAAGTAGATTTGCTGCACAAAGATCAAATTAGTAAGGTCCTTCCTAAAAAAAGGCTTTAAAAAAAGGTAAAGGTTTCCCCATGATCAATAGTCTAGTTGTGACCGACTGTAGGGGGCGGTGCTCATCTTCATTTTTAAGTCAAAGAGCTGGCGTTTGTATGAGGACAGTTTCCATGGTCATGTGGCCGGCATGACTATACGCCAAGGCTCACAGAAGGCCATTACCTTCCCACTGGAGTACCTATTTATCTACTCGCATTTGTACATGCTTTCGAACTGCTAGGTTGGCAGGAGCTGGGACAAGCGATGGGAACTCACTCTGTCGTGTGGTCTCGAACTGCCAACCTTCCAGTCAGCAAGCTCAACAGCTCAGCGGTTTAACCTGCAGCGCCACTATGTCCAACGTCCTGCAGGCTTACAATCTAATAAAAATAATTTCTAACTATGCCATAGAACAGGGGTGTCAAACCTAAGGCCTGCAGGCTGGATGTGACCCTTGGAAGCTCTTTATCTGGTCCTTGGACTCCCCCAGCATCACCACCAGCTTTTCTCAGTTGCTGAGCTGAAATATCACTGCTGAAATGGTGTCCCACATGATAATTTGGCTTCCCTATATCTTGAAAATATTATCAAGATCTGTGTATTTTCTCTTCTATCATTTGCAGCTAATGCGTTCCTAAGTGAGAACAAAGTGCTTATTTCTGGTCATGATCTGCTTAATGTCTGTCCTCAGCAGGCACCATGAATGCCATTTGACCCACTGTATGAAATGAGCTTGACACCCTTGCCGTAGAATTAACCTTGCTTGTTAGCTTTATTTGTACTCCTGTAGTTGAAGTGCATTTTTTCCTCTTTAGTCTCTCAGATATGATACCAGTTACTTTGTGGAATATTTTGCCCTGGACCTCCTTATGGAAAAAGGAGAATGTTGTGGTGTTATTGCACTTTGCATAGAAGATGGTACCATACATCGTTTAAGAGCAAAGAATACAATCATCGCCACTGGGTAATATGCTAATAATTCTACTGAAGAAATCAGAAAGTACGTCCTGGGCTTACTGATCCACTTGTCCTCATTCTGGCCTTGAAACTAAGGGGGGAAGGAGTGTTTAGCACTCATTGCATGCTTCCCTTATGAGAGAAGGAAGCCCAGCCCAGCTGTCCTAAGTAGCCAAACTATGCCCATCAGCACTCCTCAGGAAACTTTCCGAACTTTCCTTCCCTTGGCTATTTTCCTTGCCCTTTTATCCATCTAAGCCAGTAGTATTCAAAAGGTGGGCCAGGACTGAGAAGTGGGCTGTGACCTGACCTTGGGTGGATCTCAGCAGTGTCACTGCTGCTATTTTATTTAGAAGCTTAGGTCTGTGCAGTCTGAACTGTAACCAAGAATAGGGGTCCCTAGATGAGGTAAATCCCACTAGAGTCCCCTCGACTGAGTCCTCTTAGTTTGTCACCCATAACCTAGTCTTCCTTTCCATTGCATGTTCTCTGTTTTGTCTCACCTCAGTTTCTCTTTCAAAATTGACACATGTGGTTACCTCTGCTTTAAAGTATGAGTGACCCACTGTTGATCCCACCCTTTTCCAGGACCCTCTCTGCCTACTCCCAGCACTGTTCACTGTAACCAAATATTAGAGAGAGCAAAAAAGTTACCATGCAGCCTGGCACTAATGAAAGCTATTTTAGCACAGTTGCTAAGAACCTGAGCAGGACTGGGACACAATCCGCTGACACCCGAAGGGGTACATCAGATGCTTCCACTTTTACCTGGTGATGCTCTAGTCCAGTGGTCTTCAGTGTTTTTCATTCCTGTAAGTTGCCGTGACACCACAACTGAGGCTTCAGGACCATACTGGGGTCCTGACCCCAAGGTTGAAGAATACTGTTCTAGGTGGTTAGTCCTGGATTCATTCCTTCTTTGTCAGTGTGGCCACACCTTCCAAATTTATTGACTTGAGGTATTTCAGCCTGTGGCACTTACACAGAGTGTCCAGGTCTGTTTTCTTCTTGCAGTATTTACAAACCCAGGAATAGTACTCCTATTTTTAGTGAGGAGTATTCACCCAGTTCCGTAGTAATTACTCTATTGGGGAATCAGTCTTTGATGTGCTTAGCTGGTACAGATGCAGTTATAAATCTATATGCATGTTGTCTGCATTGTGATTCGGTGGGATGGGTCAACTTTTTTTGATAATGTTCATAACTTGAGATTGATTGGGATTCTTTTGCTTCTCTTCTTTGAGTGGAAATTCTACTGACATATACTTATTGTGCACTGTTTCCTAGGGGGTATGGTCGCACCTACTTCAGTTGCACATCTGCACATACTTGCACTGGAGATGGCACAGCAATGATCACACGGGCTGGCCTTCCTTGCCAAGATTTGGAGTTTGTGCAGTTCCATCCCACAGGTAAAATGTCTCCT
The DNA here is from genome assembly GCA_029204185.1 of Lerista edwardsae. Classification (NCBI taxonomy): domain Eukaryota; kingdom Metazoa; phylum Chordata; class Lepidosauria; order Squamata; family Scincidae; genus Lerista; species Lerista edwardsae. Next base: position 3,266,028 of record JAJKFI010000080.1, read on the forward strand.
ATACTGATAGAGTTTTTGTTTCAGTGGCAAGAGAGACCTATGTTTAATTGACTGCTAGAAAGTATAAAATATAGTATTAAGCGTTTTTCCCCACTTCAGTGTGTTCAAAATATTTCACATTTATCAGTCTTTATAAGAATCCTGCAAAGTGGGCAGTGTTAATCATATTGCAGATAGAAATGGAGAGAATAATGATTTGGCTAAGGCTACTAACAGCACAACCATGTACATGTTCACCATGTAAGTACTGCTGCATTCAATGGGCTTATTCTTGGTTAATAGAGTTGCAGCCTGAGCAAGTAGTGATGGAGCCAAAACATGAAGCTGGTATCTCTAGTTTGGAGCTACTTTGTAAGCCATAATATTATATCAGGTCTTATCCTAATTCTGTCAAAGAATTGAAGAACACCTATGAAATGTAATTGCTGCAAGTGGTTTATAATGTGTTGACTTCCTGTTCACAGGGATCTATGGTGCTGGCTGTCTTATTACAGAAGGCTGTCGTGGTGAAGGAGGCATTCTTATTAATAGTGAAGGTGAAAGGTTCATGGAAAGATATGCACCAGTTGCCAAGGATCTAGCTTCAAGGGATGTTGTGTCTCGTTCCATGACTATTGAGATCCGTGAAGGAAGGCAAGTCTAGTTGTCTTTAATAACCGTATCCCTATTTATTATTGCAACCCCATTATAGAATGTGAGTTAAGAATTGTCTATTTGTAAATCTTGGCCAACCCAGCACATTAGAGGACTTTTCTGAAAAGTCCTTTAGAGGAATAATTAGAGGAATTAGAGGACTTTTCTGAAAATATTTATAGATAGGCTGGTTCCATCCTTTGGATACAAGCCTTTGGATGGTATAAATGGCTGGATATGGGAGCAACTCTCTGGCTCAGGTTTGTAGTGCTGTGTGATCAGGCATATACTTCTGCATATGGAATCCGTCTCCAAACAGAATTCTTCTGGACAGATTACATGGATGAATTTATTAATGTAGAGGTGTACATGGCTGCAATGACATATGAATAAACTCAAGATATCCTGCCAAATCTTAACCCTAATTGGAAGAAATTCATTTATTAGAAAACTTCCAAACTACCGTCGACTTCTGATAATTTAGCATCTTCAGGAACTGAATGGTGGCAAATTACTAGATGTGCTGAACTGTCAGGAGGTAGGGTGTGTGTGTGCGTGCATGTGCACACACTCACCCCTTTTATCACAAATGTTCCCTTGGCCCCCGATCTTCCTTCTCTCTTGATGAGCCCTGGATCTAACATCCTCATCACTATAGCTTAGATTACTCTAAGCTGCTCGGGTTGTTTCCAAGCAACTTCTGTAGCCTGTCTGTACTTGTGCCAGAAGCACTTCAAGCAAGATTTTGATGCTGCACTATTGGGAGTACTGGAGTATTAGGAGCTGACTATTGGAATCTTGCTGTACAGCAGTGGTTGCCAAACTTGCAACTGCTGCATTCCCAATAACCCTTCTCCATCTCGAGCAGTGCTTATGTGGAACTGCTGCTCCATTTGCAAACTGATCAACTGGCAGGGATGCTCTGGGCAGTCGCATCTATGCCCAGTGTCCTGCTGTTCAGTTTTCTGGGATACCTGGGCATAGAAGCAGCTGCCCAGAGTATCCTTGCCACCAGTTCAGCTGGAAAATAGAGCAGTTCTTCCACGGAACAGTAAAAGCTCCTCACGGGGGAAGCGTGTCTCCGAACACTGGATCTGGCCCACAGGCCCGGGCTTGGAGACCCCTGCTGTACAACTAAATCAAAAATATTTCAACTGGATTGAAAAAGGCAGTTGATCAACTCCTGTTACTGTTGATTGATTTATCTCCTAGGTGGTAGGATGATGGGCAACTTAAAATGTTAGCATCAAAGTAGAGCTATTAAAATGCTTCTCTAAAACTTAAAATCTTTTTTTTAAACAGAGGATGTGGCCCTGACAAAGATCACGTGTACTTGCAGTTACACCACTTGCCACCTCAGCAGCTAGCCATGCGCCTTCCAGGGATTTCAGAAACTGCGATGATATTTGCTGGTGTGGATGTTACCAAAGAACCTATTCCTGTTTTACCCACTGTGCATTACAATATGGGAGGTATCCCTACAAACTACAAAGGGCAGGTAACTTTTTGAAAGTGATATTCTTCAACTAGGAGGGTTATTTGACTGAATAGTGTGGTTTCTTTTTGCATACTGTCAAATATAGCTGTAAAAACAAAAACAGGTTAGGAAGAGAAGCCCCTCTCTAGTTCTGCTCTTCTCCATTTTTTCACCTTTCTGTTCTTCTGCCTCTTACCTAGTGTTAAAAATCTGTTTACTCTTATCGCTACTCGTAAGAGACAGGGTTGTGCTTATATGTTTTCTTTTTTCTTTTTAAATGGCAGGTGATTACACATGTAAATGGCAGAGATCAAATAGTACCTGGTTTATATGCTTGTGGTGAAGCAGCCTCGGCCTCTGTTCATGGTGCTAATCGTCTTGGAGCAAACTCCCTCTTGGACTTAGTGGTCTTTGGTCGTGCATGTGCTCTTAGTATTGCAGAATCCTGTAAACCTGGTAGGTCTGCTTGTTTTTAGCAACTTAAGTTGCTAAACTTAACTTAAGTTACTTAACTTACCTCTTAAGTTGCTAAAGTAACTCTAAAGTTAAGAGTAACTTTAGCAACCTCCTAAACTTTGGGCTGGATCATATGAGAGGGATGGATCCAAAAATACCTGTCTATGAATAGAAAATGATTTGGAAGTCTCCTTCAAATAGGGACTGACTAGGCTTTGCAATATTAGTTGCTGATGGGTGCTACATTTCTTCTTCATCCCTGTTTTCTCTTCCTCCCCCATCTTTTTGCACATTTTAACTTTGCTTGTATTTGTCCTGATTAGGAGAACCTGTTCCATCCATCAAGCCAAATGCAGGTGAAGACTCTGTAGCAAACCTTGATAAACTGCGCTTTGCAAATGGGAACATCCGAACATCTGAACTGAGGCTTAATATGCAAAAGGTAAGAAAGTCCAGTGATAGCAGACTAGAAGCCCAATCCTATCCAACTTTCCAGCACTGATGCATTGCAGCCACAAGATAAGGGAACAAGCATGACATCTGCAACCAGCACTAAGCCCTTTAAAATGCTTCCACCAGCCATTTAAGAGGTGTCGTGCTTGTTTCAGATGCTCTTCTGAAGGTCCTTGCAGCCTCTGAAAGGCATCTTCAGCATTCAGAGTGCACTTCCTGCTGCACTCTGCTGGCTTCTTCTTTACTGGATCTCTGCTGGATTCTTCTGATGGCAGATAAGGTTCCCCTTGCACCCAACCCCATTGATCCCATAGGATCAATTGTTCGTTCTCTACGAATTCGCTGTCCATGAGGATTTCTAGGCACCTAACCCTAGCGGATAATGAGGACTAACTGTATATGGTAGGAATGTCCACAAATTTAAATCTTCTGGATTCGTTACTTAGCTAAGATGTGGAAAGATTCCACTAGATCTGGTTGTGATACTTTTGAGGCACTGAGGTACTCTTGAGATTTAGTCTCAAGAGAAGCTTTTGTTTTGTTTTGTTAATACCAATAGTCCAGTAGTGGAAGAAAGCCAAACTACCATCAGTTGCACAATGGGAGATTAAATGCTGGACAATAATAAAGTGGTTAAAGCTACTATTATTAAGCACCCTAGAAAAATGGGCATAGTTGATGGGGCAAGAAAGAGTTCTATGCATTTCATTTGGGTAAATTTGATACAGTATTAAGCCAATTTAGGGGAAGATTTTGTTGCCTAAATTGAGGAAATTGGTAAATGTAGTTGCTGGATAGATGCAATAACAATATTAACTGTTTCATCAACTTGTTTACAAAGCACCACAAATGTATAACTTGTATACATGAATGAGAGATCAGAATTCTAAACTAAGGAAAGCTTCAACATTTAAAATGAAAGATTATTTAAAATATAACTGTGTTTGGGATGTCCTTGGAGGAACTGCAGGGGGCATGTGGGACACTTTTGTGCAAATAGAACACAGGTGGATGAATATTGAAAGGCTGTTCTGCTAAACTAGAAAAATATGCTTTCTTGCCCAGTATTTCAGCATGCTCTCCATAGGACTTTTCCACCCTCTCCTGTCCTTTTTCACTTCTAGGGGCTTGCTGACTGTGCAGAAGTCTTCAATATTTATCTGAAACATTTCTCTCTATGCAGATCCTGACAGACAACAGGTTGTCAATTTGTAGCAGTAGCCAATGAAAATGTTATAGAAACTACTAAGAAATGCTGCGCTAGTCTGATTTTAGAGATTCGGTTCATAGAATACAGATGATTGCGTTAGGAGCATGATTATGAAACATGAGAAGGGGTAAAATTTGATATGCCTGTGTTCAAATACTTGTTGATGAAACTTGGTTATAAATGTGTTAGCAATTGTAGCAAGTTGCATTCTTCTTTCTAATTCCCCTTGATTGATTGAATTCTCCTTGAAAATTATTTTTCCCCAAAATTTTGGTGTTTCTGCAGACAATGCAAAGTCACGCTGCAGTGTTCCGTACAGGTCCTGTCCTACAGGAGGGTTGTGAAAAAATTAGCAGTATCTACAGAGATTTGGATGACCTGAAAACATTTGATAGAGGTAAACTTGTTAATTGTTGAATACAATACTCTGTATTGTTGGTAAATGCCTGAGAGCTTGGAAATAGAGGCTGTTGTGGCATGTATTGGGGCAGGGGTGGTGGTGATTGTGCTAAACTGAGATACCATTACTGACTAGGAAATAGACCAGCAATTTGGAAAATAACAAGTAATATGTCAAATTTACAGAAAAGGTACATCAAAGATAAATGAGTTTAATTTCTGTCCCTTCCATGTGCCAGTAGTGTTCAATTTTATCTAAAGGAAGCATGACCTGATCAGCCAATCTGCTGGAGTGTTACTTTTCTAAAACTCTCTCTTTCCAAACCTGTTGTTATAAACTAGGAATTGTCTGGAATACTGATTTGGTGGAGACTTTGGAACTACAAAACCTGATGCTCTGTGCTTTACAAACGATTTATGGTGCCGAAGCTCGGAAAGAGTCACGTGGTGCTCATGCTAGGGAAGACTATAAGGTACATGTGTTACTTTAGATGCTGTCTCTCTTATGTGCTGTCATTATAGTGCAGAATGAGCACTTCTTTCTGTAGAAATTTTTTTAAAGGCTTGGACAAAGATGCCTGGATTTCAGAACAGTCTGAATTTTAGATGTCCGTATAAGGGATCATCTACCTATATCTTAAACTGTTAAGTACCTGGGATTGTGCAGGGCAGCTTTCCCCCTCACCCTAACATTTGGTGAGATATCCACTGGAATTGGAAGGAGAATCCCCCATAGGCCTCCTGAATGTCCCCTTCCTCTTCCAGAGAACATTTGACTGTGAATAGAGATGTTCAACTATTGCTTTAAAGCAATGTTTCTTAACAGCTTCCTGAATTATGGTTGCCTGTTATATTCCTTTTGTGAGTGTTAACAGTTTGAATTGTCAAGTGAGGGTTTTGTTAAATTCTATTTTAGTCCAGTGCTTTTACATAATATTTTGTCCTCATCTTGCTTTCTGTCAGGGAAGTTTCATGGTTGTACAATTGCTGCAGTCCAAGAATGCCAATTTGCATTTCAGAAGTGTCATTTTATTATGTTACAATGACAGCACCTCCTGTTTGATGATGTCACTTCCTGCCACAATATCACTTCTAGATTAATAGCATCACTTCTGGTGGGTCCTAACATGAGTGCCATTCTAAAAACTGGGTCCCGATCTAAAAAGTTTGAATACCACTGTTCTAGAGGTACCATTATTTACATCATTAATGTGTTACATCACATTTCAAGAAGCATTCACAATATCCTTTAATCCTAATATTTTAGAAAGCTGGTTTTGCTGAGGAGTTCAAGTGTTCTGATATGCTGAATGCTGTTTCAAATTGTGGCTAATGTTTGTCTTCTGCAGTGAAGCTTCAAGCTATTACTTAGCTATTACTTTTTGCTTTGGCGTTTAGGTAAGGATAGATGAATATGACTATTCTAAGCCCATCCAAGGACAGGAGAAGAAACCATTTGAAGAGCACTGGAGAAAGCATACACTCTCTTATGTAGATATCAACACAGGGAAGGTATGTAAGTCCCTCCACCACTTTTCTGAAATTTCAGTCTATCCCTCGTGCCGTTCTCAGTAGTGAGGCTCCTTGATGTAGGAGATTAACTCTAATCCCTTGCTCTCCCCCTTCTGTTGGGGCACAGTCCTAACCTGCAGTTAGGCTAGTACAGTTAGTCTGGCAAAGTTTGACTAGCCCAAGGGCCACCATAAAGTATGTGTCGGGACCGCCTCCATGGGCGTGTCTCCGGGGCCCCGAATCATACCTGCCCGCCGACGGTCAAGAAGCTTCTGTCGTTGCTCGTGTTGGTGGCGCACAGAAACGCGGGAGGCGAGGGCTGCTACTTTGAGGCACTTTATTGCTAAGCCTCTTTTTACATTCATTGGCACGCCACTCAGGGGCACAAGATGGGCCACGTTACATCACGGGCCTGAGGCTTTTGCCCCGATAATTACTGTCCCTTCTTCACCCCGGATCCCTTGGTGCTGCGGGGTTGGGTCAGCGAGAGCTCCGTCGAGGCCGGGCTGCTGCCACAGCTGGCCTGGCGGCTTCACGGGTCTGAGTGCAGATTGGAGGGTCGGAGGTCCAGGCAGGATCCCACCCCTGGAACCCTCTTCCCGGGGTTTCAGGGTGTAGTTGGGGCGGGGGCAGGGGGCAGGACCGCCCCGCGGGGTCCTCGGGCCTGGTGGCTTGGCCGGCGAGGATTGCTTCCCAGCCTGGGGGGGCCCGACTCCACTGCCCCCTTCCCAGGGGGAATTGGGGGAGATGCCTGTGTCGGGGGGCTTCCCCGGTGCCGAAAGCCCCCTTTGCCGCCTCTTCAACCCCTGCAGGGGTCCTTTGCCCAGGAGCCAAGGGAGGAGGGTGGCCAGCCCCCGCGGTGCTCTTCAGCGCTAGACCTTCGCCCCGCGCTAGGGAGCAACCGCCCGGCTCCCCGGTCGGGCTCCTTATGAGCCCAGGCCGGGGATCCGGAAGTCCCTCCCCTTGGCCCGAGATCTCGCGCTGGAAATCTCGCGAGATCTCGGGCCTTTCCGGAAATCTCGCCCGTCGCGAGATCTCGCTCCCGAGATCTCGCGAGATTTCGGGCGGAGCAGGCCCGCATCCTTGTTTTCTCTCCCCCGGCCATGCCCGCATGGTCCGGGGGAGGCCGGTCCTTGCCGCGGCTTGTTCCGCAGGCCGCGCGGCGCCCTCCCCGGGGTCTCCCCAGCTCGGCGGGCGGGGTCCCGCTGGCCCCTCTGTGGACCCTGCGCCGGGTCGCCACAGCCCTCCGGAGCCCCTGCGCGGGGCTGGTTCGATCGCCTCCGGCCCCCTGCTGTCGTCAGGTAAGGGGGTCGGTGCGGGGGGGGCCGGGGCGCTAGGTCGGCGGTGACAGTATGTTTGGACCACTCTCGGAGTCAGAGGCCAGTACACAGATGTTCGCCATCCTCCCTGACTCCTAGAGTGGTCCAAATGCACTTTATGGTGGCCCTTGTGCCGACCAAACGTTGCTATCCAAATTTGTGCCGGCCTATCTCCAGGTTAGGATTGTGCTCTTAGACAGGATTTTTCAGAAAGCCTTCTCAAAAAGTTATTTAAAAGAAAGTTCTTAAGAAGGGCTTTGTGCTGCAGTCTCAGCTATGGAATCAGAGACAAGAATTGCATGTTCAACCCTTTGAAAGATCACCATCTAGCTAGTGATACACTTATGGAAATGCTTCGACCTGTGTATTGATATACTTACTATAAAGCTGTTTTCAGGCATGAATAGTAAAATGTACTGTATATTGCCAACATTATGATACTGTCTCCCCCTTGAGGGGTAATGAATTTATTTGACTGTTTCATATCAGCAACTTTTTCAAACTAACTTGCAGAAATAGAACATCAGATTTTCTAACACAAATGGAGTGTTCTCCTCCCTACGATCTGTCATTTTACCCTCTTAAAAAAGTATCCTTTTTCATTTGTTTAATTATGTTAAGGATTTTTTTTAATTCACTGTACAACCATTGTTTTTTTGAAAAGCCTGGGAATATTGTGTGTGTTTTCTTGCCTGATTTTTTTTGTTGCCATCATCTTATTTACATTATAAGTCATTGGGAGCCTACTTGAGAGCATACTGATTGGCTGGGAAAGGTGGGATGAACATTTATTTAAAATGACATCTGCATGAAGTAAGAATAGAATCTTATCTGCATAGTAGTAAGGTGAATGCGGGAAGGATTTGAAGTTTGCAAAATAAAGTATTTGACTTTTGGGGTAAAATCAGTTCTGAGAGAAGGCCATTTTTATTTTTTTGAAGGTTACTTTGGACTACAGACCTGTAATCGACAAAACCCTGAATGAAGAAGACTGTGCCACAGTTCCACCTGCTATTCGCTCCTATTAGTGATTTCGTTCAGCTTCAATTACCATGTTGTCTTGGTATCTCTGAACATTATACAGCTTGTTATTAGACAACCATTAACCATGGTAGTGGATGAAGACAATATGCTAATTCAGAGAACTTCCATAACCGCTGAATCCAGGAAACTGTATATTTTGGCCCTTTTGTTCATGTGTGATTAAAACCTGGCAGTTCAGAACTCATGCCTCAAAGTAAGCTCAAATCATCTTTGTATGTGTTCTAGCTATCTCAAATATCTGAAGCTCTGGACAAAATCTGTATGTATTAACTTTATTTTGATTATACAGTTTGGTATTCATTTTCTTTAAAGTGAAACATTTTAAAAATGGTAAATGCCGTGTGGTTATTAAGAACTATTTACTTAAGAGAAACAGAAGCATTTGGGACATAATTCAATTGAGAAATGTGCTTAGCTCACTGAAATAAAAGGGTTTAAGTGTACTTAACTGAATTGGATTTTAATCTTAAAAATAATAGTTGTGGCAGTTATAATTTATGAGTTGACTGAAGTTAAAAATAACAGCAACAAACTACTACAGCAGTTACACTGAAGCTCAGTAGGGTTTTTCTGTTGATCGAAAGATACTAAATATTTAAAGAAGCATTTTTTTCTTTTTATATCTTTACCAAGGTTATTATATAGATGGCATAACATTGTTGCTAAAACCTTGGGGCAATTACACATGCCCTTAAACATTGTCGTGTTTAACATTCATTACAGAAGAGGAGTTGTTGGGAAGGTATCCCTAAAAAAGGATCCAGAATTCCAGATTTTTTTTTGTCAGCTGCATTAACACTAAATAATGGTTGAACATCAGTAGTCAATTTATGATATGGGAAGGATATTATAATTTTTTTCTGCCTCCTAATACGTTCTTATCTCTTATTACACTGATAAATCTGCAAATTCCTTTTAAAAATGTTATATATAATCGGTATTTACACAAATTCAAATACTAAACAGGAAAATTATCCAAGTGCAGTTTGTATCTACTCTGAAGCAATTTTATGTCTTCTGTAATTCTCTTGAATGTTTTTTTTCACATATTATGTAATTATCACATTATCCTAATGTGATTAGACATATGTCTAATCTATCGGGCTTTACTCATCAGCTACAGTGGATTATCTCCATATACTTTTTGAGCAAATTCCAATATTTATATATTACTACTACTACTACTACTACTACTACTACTACTACCACTAGCTTTTATGTACCCAGCTTCGCCCGGGTGTTTATATCTCCCATCCCTGACCCATCTCCCAATTTCGGGCGTTTTCGACCATTTTCACCTGGGGCCCCCTGCGCACCCCCACCCCCGGGGGCACGGGGGGGCCTGACCCCCACAGTGTTTGTCGCCAGGCCGCAAGGCATACGCATGCCGAGTCTGGCGCCAATTGCTCCAGGCGTCACAGTGGGGCATGGTGGACATCTCGTATCGCACCCCTTCCCGTCCCCCACATTGGGGGGTGCGGACCCGAACTCCCACAGCGTCGCTGTTCGCCTCGGTGAGCCCAGAAACTACAGAACCAAGGACGATTTTGTCCATTTTTGACCATTTTCACGCGGGGGCCCTGGGCCCCCCCGGGGCGCTAGGGGGGCCAGACCCCCAGAGTGTCTGTTGCCAGGCTGGAAGGCACGCGCATGCCAAGTTTGGTGCACATCGCTCCAGGCGTTGCAGCAGGGCAAGGCAGATATTGTGTCTTGCACCACTTCTCGCACCCCACACCGGGGGGGGGGGCAAACCCGGACTCCGACGGTGTCAGGAGCATCGCCGTTCGCTCCGGCAACCCCGGAAACTATGGATTCGACGCCGATTTTGGCCGTTCTCTGGGAGGAGGAATAGGGGGTCCAGTCGAGACCTCTGGGTATGCCCCTCCCACATCAGGAGGCAGGGCCGGCAAACAGGTTTGAGGCATCTCCCAGCAGGGGGCATCCCAGCCCAGTCCGGCTCTGCCTCCATAAGGGACAGGTCGGTTTTTTCGCTGTGCTCCATAGAGCCAGCGGTGATTTCTGAGGCGTTTTTGTTATGTAGAGTTTTCTTTCTTTTTCTCCCTTCATCGTTTGGATTTCGTTCAGTGTTTGTTCCTCCACCTCCCCTCCTTGTCTTCCCCCTGTCTCTGTGTGTGTGAGGGTGGTCGGAGGGGTGAGAAGCCTGCTGAGAGCTTCGGTTCCCGGCCGGGCTGAGGTGGAGGAATCCTAGCCCTACGCATTCCACGAGAGCTAGAGAGGCATTTGGGAGGCCGGCCGCTGGGACTCCGAGCGGCTACGGCCCGGAGTCTCGCCCGCCTCCCCGGTGCACACAGACGCGTCCACGCCACCTCAGAAGGGCCACGGCGCATCCTTTCCTTTTGATCCGCGGCGGCAAGGGGGAGAGCGGTGCGCGCTTTCCCAGTGCAGCGAGCGTGCACCGCTTGCTTTGAGGGGATCCTGCGCGGCCTAGCCCAGGATCTCGGCTCCCCCTTAAGGAACGCGATCGTGGCCCCCCGGGGAGGGCAGCGATGTGCTCTCTGAAGCGGCTTCACTTCTACTGCAGCGGAAGGCGCGAAGTGAGTCCTTACAGCGGCCCGTCGTTGCAGCGGCCTGTTTTCCCGCCCTTTTTGAGAGATCTCTGAGGCGACAACTGTAAGCTATGGCGGAGGACCAGGAGGAAGGGGGGATTGCCCGTACGCATGCCCAGGGCGAAGGGGAGTCCTCTTCTGCTGTAACCCCTGCCCCATTTACCCAAGACCAATTTAATTCAATGTTCCGGGTGGCCATGGAGGCGGTGGGCTTGAAGGGTCCTAGAGGGGGGGCCTCGGTTGACAAGCCAAAAGGGGGATACCGATGGCAGACCCCGTAAGGCTAAGCGCAAGCGCTCCCCCAGCCTTTCTGTCTGTTCTGACTCTGACCTGACTCCTTCCTCCTTTTCTGAGGAGGAGGCCAAGCGTGCAGTGAAAAGACGCAAGCATGGTCATGTTGGTAAAGGCCTGAAGAAAAGAAAGGTTTCTTTTAAACACAGGCATAGAGAGCCCTTTCCCTCTGATTCTGAGTTGTCACAGTCCATCTCAGATTCTTCTGATAGAGAGGATGGGGAGCTTTCTTTGGATTCTGATCAAGAGGAACGGGAACAGAAGATTGACAGGCTGTTCCCAGCAGATCTGTTTGGCCGCATGGCTTCCAAGGCAGCCAAGGCGTTGAACATCCAGCTTCCGCAGGAAAGCAGTGTCCGACCCTCTACCAGTTCCTTGTTGCCTAGAGGTCCAGCCAAGCCGATGGTCGCTCCATTTCCAGTAGAATTCAAGGAGGCTTTGGAAGCGGAGTGGAAGGCTCCGGTCTCTATCAAGCATGTTCCCTGGATTGTTAACAAGCTCTATTCTCTTCCGGAAGAGGCGTTGAGTCTGCTTCAAGTACCAACGGTCAACGCCCCTGTGGCCGCTCTGTCTTCTTCGGCGGTTCTTCCATCAGAAGGAGAAGGGGGTCCCAAAGATCCCTGCGATAAGCGGGTAGAGGCGGCATTGAAGAGGGATTTCCAGTTTACAGCAGGAGCCTTCCGAGCGACCTCAGTGAATTCAGTCATGGCACGGGCGGCTTACCTTTGGACTGAGGAGTTGGCAAAGCTGCCCAAGCTGCCCGCTCAGGTCAAGAGTACTCTTCGTAAGATCTCCCTGGCAACTGCGTTCTCGGCGGATGCGTCTTTCGACGCTTTGCAGCTTAACGCTAAGGCCATGGCAACTAATGTCGTGGCGAGAAGAAACATATGGCTTCGTCATTGGGACGTGGACGCTGGGTCCCAGGCGCGTCTTGTGTCAGTTCCGTTCCAAGGCGCCAAGCTTTTTGGTCAAGCGTTAGAGCCTGTTTTGGTAGAGAGCAAAGACAAGCACAAGGTGCTGCCATCATCTAAGAAGGACGTTCCCAGATTCAAGACTCAGTCCTTTCGAGGTTTCAGAGGAGACAAGTGTCTCCGAGATTGGGACAAATCCAGATCCAAGTGGTCTAAGCCACGATTTCAGACCAGGGGACGTCAGCCTGGGTTGAGTTCTGCTCCCCCCAAGTCCTCCAAGGACAGTAGGTCCACTTGATGGCAGGCCCAGCGGATTGTCGCCAAGTATAGGGGGTCGTTTGCTTTATTTTGCTCCTTGCTGGCGAGAGATTTCTTCAGACGCTTGGGTGTTAGAGACTGTCATGCGGGGCTACGCCCTGGAGTTGGCACGCAAACCTCGCAACCGTTATTGGAAGGTTCCGATCTCAAGGGATCCTCAGAAGCACCATCTGAAGAAGCAGGCCATTCGACATCTTCTCGAGACCAAGGCGATAGAGCCAGTTCCCAAGAATCAGAGAGGGACGGGGGTTTACTCCGTCCTGTTTTTGGTCCCAAAGAAGAACAGGGATTGGAGAGCCATCTTAGATTTGAAATGGCTCAATCATCTAATGAAGAAGAGAGGGTTTCGGATGGAGTCCTGGAGATCTATCACGGCGGCACTAGATCAAGGAGATTGGATGGCGTCCCTGGATTTGACGGAGGCTTATTTAGATGTGCCAATTCGTCGGAGCCATCGTAGCTATCTCCGTTTCGCGTATGGGAGCGACCAGTACCAGTACCAGGCCCTGCCTTTCGGTCTGTCATCGGCCCCGAGGGTGTTTACCAAGCTGCTAATTGCCCCGGTGGCTTCCTTGAGACAGCGGAGCATCCAAGTTTTTCCCTATTTAGACGATGTGCTGGTGAAGGCCCCCTCCTTCGAGCAGGCTCAGGAGCATGTCCGTCAGACTATGGATTGTTTCTCCAAGTTGGGCTTCATCATCAATCTGGAGAAAAGCGCCCCGAACCCCACTCAACAGATACAGCACTTGGGGTTGCAGATCAACACCGTTTCTTTCAGAGCAGCCATCTCAGTGGAACAGAGGGTAGCACTTTCCAAAGCACTCAGGAAGACGTTGGCGGTTCGCGAACAGGATGTCATGGAGTTGGCATTGCTTCTGGGGTTGCTGGTCTCTTGTCAGGACCTGGTGGATTGGGCCAGTTTCCATATGAGACGGTTGCAACGTGTGTTGCTGCCCTTCCAGAATGTAATCGAACACCAGCAGCACGCAATCTTACAGGTTCCGAGGGATGTTCGGCAGGATCTGTCTTGGTGGCTCTCGGAGGAGCATTTGGCCATGGGAGTAAGTCTACATCTACCCCAGCGGTTAGTCATCACTACAGATGCCAGTCTTTTGGGATGGGGAGCGCACATGGAGGGAGCGCTGACTCAGGGCAGGTGGTCACCGGAGGAGTCCCTCCTGAGCATCAATCTGTTGGAGCTTCGGGCGGTCCGCCTAGCTTTGTTGGATTTTCATCACCTGATCCAGGGAGCCCATCTGTTGATACGCACAGACAACGTATCAACAAAGGCGTATATCAACAGGCAGGGGGGCACGAGGTCGAACTCTTTACACCAGGAAGCAGTAGCCCTCCTGCAATGGGCAGAATCCAACCTGGCATCCATCAGAGCGGAGCACGTGGCGGGCGCCCAAAATTCCTCGGCAGATTGGCTAAGCAGAAGAAAGCTACAGGAGTCGGATTGGCAGTTGCACCCCGAGGTGTTCCAGATGATAGTGCAGCGCTTCGGGACGCCACTTGTGGATCTCTTCGCCTCTCAGGAGAATTCCCAACTGACCAGATTCTTTGCGAGGTTCCCCGAGCCTCTGGCGGAAGCTGTGGACGCTTTGGTGGCACCTTGGCCTCAGGGACTCCTTTATGCTTTTCCCCCCATTCCCCTCATTCCCGCTCTACTGCGCAAGCTTCGAGTTCTGGGGGCCCAGGTCATTGTGATAGCTCCACGGTGGCCGCGAAGACCTTGGTTCCCGGACCTAGTCAGGTTGTCGGTGGGGGAGCCTTGGCTTCTTCCGGACCGACCGGACCTGCTCAGGCAGGGGCCCCTAGTTCATCCAAAGCCCCTGTTTTTCCATCTAACTGCATGGAGGTTGAGCGGGAGGCTTTCAGTAAGCAGGGCTACCCAGAGCGAGTTCTGAAGACTCTTTTAGCATCCAGGAGAATGTCCACCAGAAGAGTTTATAACTTGACCTGGAGAAAATTCTCGTTCTGGTGCAGGTCCAAGGGCTACACAGAGTTAAAGCCCAATATTAAGCAGATTCTCGAGTTTTTGCAGGACGGTTTCAACAAGGGTTTGTCCACCACCCTCAAGCGTCAAGTAGCTACCCTAAGTAGTATCTTGGGAGCGGGGAGGGGTAGCAAGATTTCTTCACATCCCCACATAAAGAGATTTTTGAGGGGTGTGGCGTTACTAAATCTGCCCACAATTCATCGTTTCCCGGCGTGGGATCTCAATTTGATGTTGAATGCCCTGACAGGAGTGATGTTCGAGCCCCTGGCCACAGTGTCCCTGAAGGTACTAACATTTAAAGTCCTTTTCCTGGTGGCGGTGACATTGGCCTGGAGAGTGTCAGAGTTGGGAGAATCCCAATCTCTGTGTATTTCATAAGGACAAGGTGGTTTTGAGACTAGACCCGGCTTTTATGCCCAAGGTCAATTCTATTTTTCACAGATCCCAAGAAATAGTATTACCATTGTTCTGTCCAAACCCTACTCACAGGCAGGAGAGGATATGGCACACTCTAGATGTCCGGAGGGCCCTCCGGTTTTACATGGAGCGCACTAAATCATTTCGTAAAACAGAGGCGCTGTTTGTAAATTTCAGGGGATCTTCCTTGGGTAAAAAGGCCTCGGTCTCGGCTCTATCCCGCTGGATTAGGGAAGCACAAAAATATAAAAAGAATGCAAAGACCAGCCAGCCTGTCAGCAACTAAAAGCCTGCTGGAACAAAAAGGTCTTTAGCCCCCGCCAAAATACCGCCAAAGAGGGAGCAGTTCTTAACTCTAAGGGGAGGGTATTCCAGAGTTGCGGTGCCACCGCCAAGAAGGCTCTCCTACTGGCCACCACCCCTCTCACCTCTCCTGGTGGCGGCACAGTCAAAAAGGCCCCCCCCCCGATGATCTCAGAGTACCTCAGGGTCGGATTATATGGGAGGGGGCGGTCCCTCAAATATCCCGGGCCCGAGCCGTAAAGGGCTTTAAAGGTCAAAACCAGCACTTTGAATTTGGCCCGGAACAGAACTGGCAGCCAGTGTAGTCGCCGAAGCAACGGCTCGACAGAGTCAAACCGATGTGCCCCAGCAACCACCCGAGCAGCCGCGTTCTGTACTAGTTGTAATTTCCGGACCGTCTTCAAAGGCAGCCCCATGTAGAGCGCATTGCAGTAGTCTAATCTAGATGTCACTAGGGCATGGGTCACTGTGACCAGGTCCGCACCGCTCAGGTACGGTCGCAGCTGGCGGATCAGCCGAAGCTGAGCGAAGGCTCCCCTGGCCACCGCCGACACCTGAGACTCCAGGTGCAGCTGTGAATCCAGGAGAACCCCCAAGCTGCGGACCTGCTCCTTCAGAGGGAGTGCAACCCCATTCAGAGCAAGGCGATAGTCCAATACCCGAGCTGTGGATTTCCGGACCAAGAGCACCTCTGTCTTATCCGGATTTAATTTCAGCTTGTTCACCCACATCCAGCCCCCAACTGCCTCCAGACAACGATCCAGGACCTCAACCGCCTCCTCAGAATCAGGGGGAAAGGAGAGATAAAGTTGGGTGTCATCAGCATATTGATGGCACCCCACCCCAAACCCCCGGATGACCTCTCCCAGAGCGGCTTCATGTAGATGTTAAATAGCATGGGGGATAAGATAGACCCTTGCGGCACCCCAAACTTAAGAGGTCGGGGTGCTGAACAAGCGTCCCCCAGCACCACCTTCCTGTTAGCCAGGAAGGAGCGGAACCACTGCAGAACAGTGCCTCCAAGCCCCAACCCAGCCAGCCGACCCAGAAGGACACCATGGTCGATGGTGTCGAAGGTCGCCGAGAGGTCCAGCAGGACTAACAGGGACGCACTCCCCCTGTCCATTCCCCGGCGTAGGTCATCCACCAAGGCGACCAAGGCAGTCTCCGTCCTGAACCCCGGCCTGAAGCCAGATTGGGTCCAGATAATCAGTTTCCTCCAGTACCCTCTGCAGCTGTGACGCCACCACCTGCTCAATCACCTTGCCCAGAAATGGGATATTCGAGACTGGCCGAAAGTTGTTTAGATTAGTGGGATCCAGGGAGGGTTTCTTCAGGAGGAGGTGAACTATCGCCTGCTTCAAAGCAGGCGGCAGCACCCCCTCCCTCAGAGATGAATTCACCACCCTCCCCGTCCACTCGGCCAGCCCTTCCCGGGCAGCTCTAATTAGCCATGCTGGGCAAGGGTTGAGCAGGCAAGCAGCAGGTCTCACACTCCAGAGAATCCTGTCCACATCCTCAGGTTCTACAAGCTGAAAAGAATCCCAAATTGTAGGATAGACAGGTTCCCCAGGGACATCACTAGAAATGCCCACAGCGGCATCTAAGTCATGCCGAATCTGATCGACCTTCTCTGCAAAGTGATTCGCGAACTCGTCACAGCGAGCCTCTGTGTGATCCTCCCCTCTAGTAGGGGGGGCAGATGTAGAAGGCTACGGACCACACGAAAAAGCTCAGCTGGACGGTTCTCTGCAGATGCGATGGTGGCAGAGAAGTGAGCCCTCTTAGCTGCCACCACCTGTCGGAATGTCGCAGTGTCAAAAATCACATCAGACTCTGTCTTTCTCTGAGGGAAATGCCACGAACACTCTCCGAGGTTTGCTTTTATTCAGTTCCCTTTTTGCGTTCAGTACAAGTTTACGTAATCTGCCTTGATACACACTCACATACAAACATCACACGTCTCAATTAATTAGCAAGCATTGAACGTTAAAGAAAGAGGAAGTTATGACGTGGCAGTCTCCAGCTTCGGGCTTGCCTCGCAAAGTGAAACTTCACCACATGTCCTCCTTTTATTAATTATTATTAAAAAGAACAGCGTCATTGCATGGGTCATGAGTGAAGGCGGAAGAGCCTGCTTGAGAATAGAAAGCATTTCATATTGCTGCAATTGCTTATAAAGCATGTAAACATGATTACACGTGTACATTTTGCGACATGGAAGTAGCTGAAAAATCAAGCTAAAAATACATTGCGAAACACAGCACACCAAAATTCCCCCAATGAGCAACAATTGCTACAGAAATAAAGTTTAAACTTTTGGTCAGCACACAAGCAAAATGAGGAAGCTTCTGGGGAGGGCCAGAAGAGAAATGATAAGAGAAATCAATTCAGTTACATTTAAAATCTTATCAGGGGTTTTACAAACAGGAAGGAAACAGGTCCCTAAGGCATTTTCAATAGTTCTACCTGTAGTAAGGCAAAAAGAAGTTATATTGATAGTTTTGGCTAGGCATTCCCACACATTGAAAATCAAACGCTCATGTAGAGGATGGGCTTGAATGGGCGCTCCGTCGGCGGCAGGAAGAATACACAAGCACAGCAGGGCCCAGCAGAAGACCACAGTCACAGAATTGGCCGTTATCAGGGCAAACACAGTTGCAATCAGATTCTTTGGGGTGTGAGGATGGCTTTGCCGCTCCAGCAAATGTTGAGCTTGGGAAGTTGTGTACATCATTGCTCCCCAAGTCAATACAAGAAGTGGGAAGGGGAAAAGGTTGAAATGTGGAAAAACTGATCCGTGAAGAACAAGGGGGCAACTGTTATGTTCAGTAGTACAATCTCCGATGCTCTGCGTTCACGATCAGCCCAAAGGGCTCCTTGGAGAACTTAACAACGTAGATGGGGTTCTCCACTCTCTTGGTCACCCGAGGAACCTCCTGTGGGAGCAAGCACAAAAGCATAGCCCTTCCCCTAGGGGGTTTAGAAGCATTACTACCTGGGACTTGGCATTCCTTTTGGAAATGCCTCTTTTCTTTATGACAAATACAGGGGTATTCCAGGAATTTGTGGAATGCTGGATATAGCCAGCATCTAATTGCTCTTGCATAAACTGTTTTAATGCTGCACATTTTTCTTGAGAAAGAAGGCCACTGGTCAACCCAGACAAATGTCTGGGTTTTCCAGGTGAGAGGAAGAGCTACCCATTTACTTGCACCATCAACTTAGGGTGAGCAAGGGTAATGTCTGTGGCGATGGCAGCAATTGCCAGCAGGGGCAATGTAAACCCAAACCCGTGATTTCCCCAAACTAGGGAACTTCCCTCTGCCGGGACAGAACAAGGAAGTATAATTAGCTGTACACAGCTTGTTTTTGGGCTGAGAACTTGGGGGGCATTGGTCCATACTTGGACTTGAATTATTCCTGTGTAGTCAGCATCTATGACTCCGGGCACAACAAAAAGTCCCTTTTTAGATGCGCTGGATCTAGGGAGCACTAACCCAACATGATCAGCAGGCAATGGCCCAGACATTTGAATGGGGACAACATACACATTATTTGGAAAAGAAATGTCTACTTGGTCTGGAAAAATCAGATCCAATCCAGCACTACCTTTAGTACAGGGGTCAGGGAACTTTTTTATCTTTTACCCCAAAATATATTTAGATACGCTGACGTCACACACACACACCCCGCCAGAACAAAAGAAAAAGAAAAATTACATATTGGAACCCATTGCTTTTTATTTGATTAATTAATGAGCTTAATTAATGCTATGTAAATATGAAGCTGTAAAGGGTTTTGGAGAGTTAGGAAAGTTCTTTAAATATTTTTTAATCTTACTCTTATTGTAAATATCTAACCTGCTTAGTTAGATTTGATTCATATGCATGCATATGATATAGATTCATATGCATGCCCGGCTGTGTCTCGGCAGCATGACCGTCCATTACCCCCAGGAATTTCATTTTTACCCCATTTGGGGTAATTTACCCCTGTTCCCAGACCACTGCTTTAGTAGTTGCTGGGGTGTCAAAAACTGTTATTGGCTTGGAGTCTGGGTCTCCATTTGGGCTACATGGAGCTGTGTCTCTGTTTGGGCTGGGGTCAGAAATAGGCCCGTTGCCAGGTTCCCCGACTAACATTTGGACTTCCTTTTTTTTACAGTTACTTTGTGGCTTTGTGCCTTGGTGTAATGCTGCTGCCAACATGGAGGCTTGGCACGCTTTAAGCATATCTGCTAAATCTAGGTTTGCACCCAGCCCAACAATTGCCTGATGGCACTCCTTTGTGGCGTTCTCTTTGGCTAATTTCATAAAAAGCTCAGACTGGGCATCTAAATTGTCAACCTGTCGTTTGAGCACTTCCTGAGGTCTATTTATAAAGTCAGAATAAGTTTCTGTGGGTTTCTGCTGAATAGTGGAAAAGTCTTGAACAGGCTTGTACTCAACTACAATGTGTCCTTGAGCATTTTGCTGACCAGTCAAATGGACTGGGTAAACAGCAATCATCTCAGCTAGCTCCAGAGGATCCACTTGTGGATCATTGGCTTGCCTCTCTAAAGCTGCCCGAAGGCCTTCTGAATAGGGGTCCCTCTCTGTCAAAGGAAGGGGGGGCAGAAGGTTTAATAGCAATTTCCTCTAAGGCAGGGGCAAGAGGAGGAGGATATCTTGGAGGGGGTTGTGTTGACAAACGAACAGGGGTAGTGGTGAGTGCCTGAGGGGCATAGTGTTCAACTGCATGGCGGCACTGATGCCACGCATGGAGGATATTCACCTCAGCTCTGGGTTCTTGATGGAGAATTCTACCGATCCTTTCCCAATCGGATAATCGGAGACTTCCTGCTTCATTAAGCCAGGGGCATTGTTTTCCTATCTCTCCTACGAGGTTGCGCAGGTCTGAAACTGCCACCTGCTGCCCTGATTGTTGTGTGAGGAATCATGCTTTCTCTGTGGCTGTGTTAAATTGCAACCCATATTTACCAAATAAAAAGGGGTCCGAAGGACGAAAGGTACCAAGGGGTCTATTCCAGACGTAGGTAAAGGGCTGGTCAAGGCGGCTGGTCACGGCAGCAAAGGTCCCTGTGAAACGGGCGCCACTTGTTGAGGTGCTGCAGTGTCCAAAAAACACTCTCTGCTTTTATTCAGTTCCCTTTTTGCATTCAGTACAAGTTTACGTAATCTGCCTTGATACACACTCACATACAAACATCACATGTCTCAATTAATTAGCAAGCATTGAACGTTAAAGAAAGAGGAAGTTATGACGTGGCAGTCTCCAGCTTCGGGCTTGCCTCGCAAAGCGAACCTTCACCACAACCACCGCTCTAGAATACGAACTTAACTGGGCCCTAGCCCCGGTACGGTCAGATTCGGCACAAGTCTTTCGCCACTGATGCTCTAGACGCCTTCCCTGCCGCTTCATCATTCGCAGCTCCTCAGAAAACCAAGGAGCTGCTCTGATTCTGCGACTGGGCAGGGGACGCTCGGGAGCGATCTCATCCAGGGCCCTGGCCATCTCCGTATTCCAGAGATCGACCAGGGCGCCAGGTGGGTCTCCAACTCTGGCAACACGAAAATCCCCCAGAACCCTCAGGAATCCATTTGGATCCATCAGCCTCCGAGGGCGGATCATAGAATGTGATCCCCCGCCATTGCAGAGGTGAGGAGCTGCAACAAGCCTAAATCCCACCAGAAAGTGATCGGTCCATGACAAAGGAGTGATCTTAATCTCCTCCACCTCCAGATCACCATCAACCTGCCCAGCAGTAAACAGCAGGTCCAGCGTGTGTCCCGCATCATGTGTTGGGGCAGATATTCTTTGAGACAGACCCATGGTTACCATGTAGGCCATGAAGTCCTGAGCCGCAGCTGTTCCCGGGGCCTCGGCATGGACATTGAAGTCCCCCAACACTAAAAGGCGGGGGGACTCCAACACCACGCTCGAGACCAGCTCCATCAGCTCAGGCAGGGAGACTGCTGGGCAGCAAGGCGGGCAGTACACCAGCAGAATCCCTGTTCTGTCTCGTCCCTCCAACACAACGCGAAGGCACTCAAACCCGGTGGACTGCTGAACAGGGGATCTGGTGAGACGGATGGAATCCCGGTAGACCATTGCAACCCCGCCTCCCCTCCCCTGTAGTCGTGGCTGCTGAAGTACCTGGAAACCCGGCAGACAGGGGCTCTTTTAAGTGCTGCCTCACCTGCAAACAAGGAGGGAGAGGGAAAGGAGCTCAGCATGACAGGCAGTCTCCCAACAGGTGCTGGTCTTCCTCAACCACCCTCCCCAGCCCCGGCAGGAAGCAACCCAAAGGGACAGGGGCTCTTTTATGTGCTGCCTCACCTGCAAAAAAGGAGGGAGAGGGAAAGGAGCTAAGCGTGACAGGCAAACCCCCATCAGGTGCTGCTCCTCCTCATCCACCGTCCCCAGCCCTGGCAGGCAGCAACCAAAAGGGACAGAGGATCTTTTAAGTGCTGCCTCACCTGCAAAAAAGGAGGGAGAGGCAAAGGAG
>JAJKFI010000080.1:3301460-3328664 GCA_029204185.1 Lerista edwardsae
GGACTTATGCTTGTCTGGTTATGTTGGACCCACAAACATAACAGTGGTGGTGGTAGTAACTATGAAGAATGGGCACTTGGCACAAAAAGGTAACACCACATAAAACAGGCATATGCCCTCAGAAGCCACGGTACAAAAACAGCGTATAGTGTTGCTGTTATTGTGGGAGAGAGAACACTTTGCTATCAGTTGTCTTCTCAGCACAGGTACAGTCTTCTGCCTCAGGACTATCCCCATAAACACTCCTCAAATAAATATTCTTCATTCTAAAACTACAACTAAAACTAGGACAGTAAGGAAGGAAAGAAGCGGGAGTATTATGCCTCCGAGGAAAAAATAGTGCTGATGTCTCTCTGCATCACCCGCCTTCTCCCGTGGTGTCTAGTGTCTCCGATTCGAGCCCCCTTCGTCGTTCCGTATGCGTGTGTGTGGGGGAGGGCAAACACTCTAGAAAAATATGGCACCGCTTAGGGCTCAAAAATAAAACACATGGGGAACAATTTTGCAACAGCTGAACGAGAAGTTCCTAAAAGGAGAATATCACGGAGAGCTTATTACAGTCGACGTTAATTCTGCGCAAACTCACTCCAGACGGAGCATGCGCAGTGCAGCAGGAAACTTGCTAGACAGGCCTACTTTCTTGTACTTTCCCCTTTTGCTCTTTGCTTTTCTTCCCCGCCCTGCTTAATTGGTTGAACTTCCTTAAACCCGCCTTAAAAAAGAACCCCTCTCCCCTTTGTTGATTGGTCTACGAGGGGAAAGTGAGTGCGTCAGGGCGCCCTTCGGTCGATGGGTAAGAGGCTGTGCTCCTTTCATCCCATTGGCTACCCCCACGCCACACTCACCTCCTCGTTAGCTGTCTGTATTCCTCCTGCCACCATGTACCGTTCGCTCCACTGTCTCCAGCGACTGAGCTGCGCGAGGGGTGTCTCGGTGCACCTCTTCTCCTCGCACGCTGCAGCTCTGTTGCTCTGCCAACGTCTCACCCCGCCGCGGAGGATGGTGAGCGCCTGCTGGCCACGCGCCTCTGCCGCCGGGGGGTGGGGGGGGCGAAGGAGCACGAAGAGGTGACCTTTAATGGTCGCTGCCGTCGGAATGCCTCTCAGGGCACCTTGGTGGCGGCCCCCGCTCTTCTCCCGCTCGCGTGGGATGGCGGGGCGTGGCTCGGGCTCCTTCACTCTCTCGCCGGGCTGCGAGCGAGGGGACGACATGGTCAGGGTTGCCACCGGGGTGACAAAAGCCGGCCTGGCTTCTGAGAGCAGCTCCGTAGGCAGGTGTTTTTGCAGGTGACGTTTTTCAGGAGATGGAGATAAGGGTCATCACGTGCACATCGAGGTGGTGTTAAAGACACGGGCACCAGCAGTGAAATAAGTCCAGTGGTCGTCAACCTTTTCATTCCTATAATTTGCCGTGAACCCACACTGAGACTTTGCGACCTAATTGGGGTCCCGACCCCAAGGTTGAAGAACACTGCTCTAACTGATAAAGGGGGTAGGGCCTCATGAGGCAGTATTGAATGGTTTGTCTTGCTCTTGCAAGGAAGCCGATCTGCCACTGTTCTAGAAGTTGAACAGGTCCAGAAGCTCCCATCTCAGGAAGCAGAAAGGTAGCCCAATATTATTAATTTAATAGTACAGTACTGTTAGAAGAGAAATGCCAAAACTAAGCTATAATGGTTCCATTATCATGGATGAGCTCAGATTTGAAAGGGGATTTCCTTGGCTTACAGCTCTTGTGACCCAGGCTGCTATGCTAGCTCTAAAAATCCTGTGCCTGCTGAAAGTTGCTGCATCTAAACAGCTGTTAAAAAGTACTGTATATAGGAGCTACTTGCATTGCACCTTGCATTGTGTCTGGTACAGTTGTTTCTATATGTAATGTTTTCCAGATGTATTATGCAAAACAGAATGAAAGAACAGTTTCCTGGTCTGAAGCCTTACAGGATAAAAGAGGCACAAGGGATGAATCCAGGTTACCAATCTAGGCGATATCAGAACCCCCCCCCCGCATGGTGGTGAAAAGCGTAGTTTGGCGGAAGAAGCCAAGAAGATACAGAATGTGATACATTGTGTTACAGAAGAACTTGGCCACCCTGCAAAATGAGTTTCTGTGTGCAATTTCATACTAGAAGGGGTTCCTGCCAAGTTAGATAGGAAATTAGATTTAATTCTCAGAACCATTTTCACAAGCCATTTAATTTCACTTTCCCTGAGATGTTTGGAGAACTGCTAGATCTTTCATTGATTTTAAAAATTGAACCAAATGTGGCTTCTATTTTGACTGTAGTTTGCATACGGCAGTTGGTGTTTACTTCCTGTTGACATTTCAGTAGTAATATTGTAATACAAATGCACTAATTGTGCCAAAGAACCTCATAGATTGTATACATTCTTGACCTACGTTGCCCGTTCATTTTAGATCCAATGTTAGAAACTTCTAGCAACTATTTAAGGCAATTATTTCCTCTTGTAATGATTGAGTGGAAAAGCTTGGATTGATTGGTAACTGAGTTTTTCTAATGCTAAACACTTAATAAGTCAGAAAGAGCTTGAATCTGCACAAAAATTTGGTTTAATCGCTTCAGACAAATGCATGTTTGCGAGTACATCCCTTCCTTTCTGCTTCCTTCCACATAAACTCTAATTTATGAGTGATCTCTCACTTTGACTCTGCACAACTGCCCAGTTCTCCGTAGGGCTGGGCTATTGATTTATGTATGTGTTGTAGAGGAGCAGTTAACACTAGTTATAAATAAATACAAACCCCTAATAACCCCATGAAAATGAAGTCTGAATAAATTAAATCTTGAATACTAAGGTAACGCTACTGTGTTTTTCATTTAACCTCATTGATCTTCTGCTACAACAGTGTTATGGTGCAATCTATGTATTAGCACAGTCAATATTTAAAAAGCAAAAGTACAAATAAAGTTGAGTAAGCTGCCTAAACTGAACAGTGGCTTGCTATCCAATGTTCTCTGAATCTGGAAAAAGCAGCTTGTAAGAACTGTGGCTATAAGAGAGCAAACCTTATGCTTGAAAAAAGAATCCTATGTTAATTTTATGTGCTAAAGCTTCAAAAAATTTTCTAATAGCTATAAGAACTTGAACTGAAACTTTTTCAATAAGAAAAAATTAAGGAATTTGTTTAAATGTGTTGTGTTCGACAAATTCAAAGCCTTTCTGGAAATTTTTAAACTGGAATATTTGTAAAAGTTTAAAGACACAATAGCAGCCTTGTGGCTATAGTAGTAATTGGACAGCAGTGCTCCCCCTCCCTCAAGTAGCTGCTTGTTTAACTCTTGATACACATAGCCTAATTTGCCCTGACAGTTTTGCAAACCAATAAAAATTGGGTCACAACTACCCACTGGTGGGCTTCCAACCTACCGTTTGGGAACCGGTGATTTACTCCATGCCAGTAAAACCATTCTTATTTTAAAGAAGCTACCTGAAATCTTTAAGACTATTAAAAAAAAGAAACCATTCGACTGATTTTTCATATTGTTTATGTTTTATAGGCATTAGTTTTATGTTTTATGTATGCATGGTGGTGGCAATTGGTTTCTCTCTGAAAACTGCAAGAAAAATACATCCCTGTTTGTAGAACGTCCCCTGTATTCCTTGAAGTAACCAAATGTTCTTAAATGACTTATTCACCTGGAAAGGCAATTCATTCATTTATTTACACTTACTAGACATAGACCATATATTGTTAATGAAAGTATTCTAGTAGTGAATTCCATATTTTGGGTGGGATTCAAAGAATAGCTTAGATGAGGATCCTACACTATCACAGTGGACTTGACTTTTTGGCATCTTTTGAAGAGTTAACTACATGCCATATTAAGCTTTTGAAACTTGCTTAGTTTAAAAATTCAGTTTCATGCAGGGAGGGGTGTTATTAGATTTTAAATCAAGGACCATGGAGCTACTTTCATCACACCATTTTTGGAATCCTGACTTCTAGTATCAGAAGACACCTTTTTTCTTTTCCCTCTTAACTGACCCACAATATTTGAACTGTAGCTTTATTGGGTCATATTTTAATGCATTATTATTAATTTTATATACTGCTGTTCAATAGCAAAACATGTAATATAGCAAAATAAATGAAAATGTTTTCAAGGAACAGGAACCTGGGTTCAAAACAAGGAAGATTCTGACAAATGGTCTAATACTGTAAAACTCCAATAGTACGAGATCCAATTGTTCACCACTCCTGGATAATTTTGTTAATGAAGTGCTTCCAGAGCAGGAGCAGGCTTGCTGGCCTCTGCACAAGTGCAGTCATGCCTGGCTCAACAATTGCACTGCTGAGTCAGGCTATAGAAAGCCACTAGGAGACAACCTGAGCAATACGGCAGAATGTAAGTAGTGATCCCAGTGCTAGTTCTGGGTGGGATACCACCTCATGAATAGCTCAGCACAGTGGTTCTCAAGCCTTTTAGCACCAGGACATTTTAGAATGTCATTTTAGAATGACAAAAAGTCTGGGACCCACTAGAAGTGATGTCATGGCCGAAGTGCCATCATTGTGCTGCCAGAACCTGCTGCTTTCCTGAGAATGCAGCAATAAATTGGGTTATTTCTCAGCCATTTTCCAATATCAAAGTGAATAAGAAAGGGAAAAAAGCCTATTTACAATGTTGACACAAGCAAAACAACCACACAGCCCTCCTTCCTTTCCAGCATCCCCATATTTTCAATATGGCTGCCCTAGGTGCTTCAAAACCCACCTGAAATTGGCTTGTGACCCACTAGTGGGCCCCTACCCACAGTTTGGGACCACTGGTCCAGCTTATTTGATACCACCTAGGTCTCAAAGGTGCTGGATTCTTGGAGTTTATGTATTGTCTTTAGACTTTTTTCCTGATTCACAAGAAAAATTGCCCCTTCATTTTAACTGTGATTTGTTTCTCTCCCCTTTCCACAATTCAGGCTAGTCAAGATTCTGTTAGAATAGAATATGATACATTTGGTGAACTCAAAGTTCCGAATGACAAATATTATGGTGCCCAGACTGTGAGATCTACAATGAATTTTAAGATTGGTGGTGTGACTGAACGGATGCCTGTAAGTAATTCATACCCAAATTTATTCTCTAAAAGTTTAAAGTGCAGTACAGATGTTGTGTTACACAGAATTAAAGAATTGGTAATGGGCCATAGGTTCACGCATTTGGCCTGCATTTGATGAACTTGGGAGAAGATGAGCAAGTGGAACTGATGGAAAAAATAGCATAATATCAGGCATGAACCTGCAGCCCATTCTCAGTCCCTTCACGGATATTGCAGTTTATTTAAAACATTTATACCCTGCTTTTCCAAAAGTTCAAGGCAGCTTATGTGTGCCATAAAGCTTGCTTGTGTCTCTGTTAATGTTTCCCAAAATGTCTAAACTTAAAATGGCTCTGTAAAGTAGGTAAATATTTAAGTTTTTGTTTTGGGGGGAGATGGGATGAGCATGATATTCTTGGGCAGTTGAAACTAGCATGGGAAAATATATATACCTAATTTTTACAAACTTTAAAAACATGTGACATAAATAACTTAATGTTGTCATGCTGTGTTCACTGTATGAAATAGTTTTACTGGTTTATCGTAGCCATAGTTACTGGGTTATAGTAGCCATAACAGCCTTCCCATGGTTGTCTTGAGTTCAACTGAAAGTGACTTATGTTCCTAAACTATTGAACATTTTTAAAAGCTGCATTGTTTATTTTTGGACAACGTGCCACACACACATTATTACTATGTGAAATAAACAATTCTGTACTTTCTTTGTGCATTTTTCAGCTAACTGATTTAGTCAGGTTAGGATTATACCTAGATGGGATGCTAAAAAAAGTTCACTGCTGGATAACACGGGCTAATTCACAAGAACAAATTCTCTCAAAATTGCAACTATTCTGTAATAGTTTATGCAATTGCTATCAATTGCAATTGCTATCCAGTTGCTCTGGATAGAGCTTCATCATGTGAACAAGGTCTCACCATTGTATTGGGATAAAAGGTGAGATTGTATAAGTATTTCACCTTGCTTGATGAATTGGGCTAGTTTAAAGGACATAAGCAAATAAAATGACAGCCTATATTGTATTTGTCTATAAAATGTCATTCTAAATATTATTCTCTAATTGTTAGGCCCAGGTAATAAGAGCATTTGGTATCTTGAAACAAGCAGCTGCTGAAGTAAATCAGGACTATGGTCTTGAGCCAAAGATTGCTAATGCCATTATAAAGGCAGCATCTGAGGTAAGAGAACCAATTAAACAATGTTTTTAAAAGCCTTATCTTGGTACTAAGCAGACTTGTATGGAAATTTACAGTGCAATGTCTACTTAAAAGTGATCTCCACTGAGTTTGTGGTGCGGGCTATTCCACCCCAAAGGATTGCAGCCTTTGGCTAGTAAAAGTACTTATGACTTCTTGGAATGTTTTACTTGGTCCATGTTTGCAGAATTTTGTGTACTTGTTTGAGAGAGAAGCAATTAATATACCAGAAGTATTACTGTCTCCAAGAGGGCACTCTTTCCCATCATTCCCATGTAAGAAAAACTTGCCACAAAAAGAAAATGGGCAGCACATAGTAAAGCACTAGTTCTTGGTCTAGTGCCTCTCTGATCTCCAGTGGATTCAAGAAAACATTGGTAGATTATTAGTCCATAAGGTATAAGAGAGAAATAAAATCTACTATGAATCTGCATGTCAGTTGGAGATTAGAACTATTGCTTGTTTTCCATATTGTAACTTTCTGACATAGGATTGCTCTCCAAGACTCCTGAAAGTAGAATATTGAAATTAAGTGAAATATTAATAACTATAAAATGAAATGATGAATGAATTTGCATACATAGTGTATATATTATGGATCTGAAAGTGAGCTTAACATACCTGGGTGACTTTTAGTAATGAGTTCAGAATATGTTTTCCTTTGAGTAACAAGTCTTGTCAAAGTTCAAGGGAGATAACAGCGTGTGTTGATTTGTCTTTGACTGGCCCAGAAGAGTATGGCTTTTGAGGTAAACTAAAGGGGTGCCATGGTGATAATCTGATCCCAGATAAATCATCTGAATTGAGAGATTTTAATTAAACAGAGCTTTTATAAATGTAGTATAGAAACAACGAAGCTGAATCGACTTCCCAGATTCTCCTGCTTCTGTAGTACTGTAGGATTTCAAGAAGTAGTAATGCTTTGCAGCTTGATGTACAGAAATCTTTCTAGGGCAGTGATGGCGAACCTTTTGTGTTCAGAGTGTCAGAACTTCGGAAAATGCTTAACTTGACTCTGCTGGTATGTCAGTCCCTCTCCCAAACAAGAGAGAAACAGTTCTTTATATTCATTTATTTAAACAAAAAATACAGTCCAATCATGTGTGGTGCTATGTATTCGATAAAAAAATCAAGAAATTGCAAAAATGAGAAATGAGTAAAATAAACTCAATTTTTGTCAGGTGCTGGTGAACCCTGGTGTGTCACCCGAAATGTTGTGGTGTGTCACCTTTGACACGTGTGTCATAGGTTTGCCATCACCCTCAGTTTTAGCGGATGCCCCCTGGTTCTGGTGTTTTGAGAGAGGGAAAAGAACGTTCTTCTATCGACTTTATCCCTTCCATGCATTATTTTGTATGTCTCAATCATGTCCCCCCTCAGGCGCCTTTTTTCTAGGCTGAAGAGCCCCAAATGTCTTTCTTCATAAGGGAGGTGCCCGAGCCCCGTAATCATTTTCGTCACTCTCTTCTGCACCTTTTCCAGCTCCACTATGTCCTTTTTGAGGTGCGGCGACCAGAACTGTACATAATATTCCAGGTGTGGCCTTACCATCGATTTGTACAATGGCATGATAATATTGGCTGTTTTATTCTCAACCCCTTTTTTAATTACCCCAAGCATGGAATTGGCCTTCTTAATTGCTGCCGCACACTGGGTCGATACCTTCATTGAATTGTCCACCAGCACCTCAAGATCTCTCTCTTGAGCTGTCACAGACAGCTCAGAACCCATAAGCCTATAGGTGAAGTTTTGGTTTTTTGCCCCAATGTGCATCACTTACACTTGTCTATGTTGAAACGCATCTGCCATTTGGCTGCCCATTCCCCCAACTTGGAGAGATCCTTCTGGAGCTCTTCACAATCCCCTCTGGTCTTCACCACCCAGAAAAGTTTTGTGTCATCCGCAAACTTGGCCACCTTGCTGCTTATCCCTGTCTCCAGGTCATTTATGAACAAGTTGAAAAGCACCGGCCCCAAGACAGATCCATGGGGCACTCCACTTTTTACCTCTCTCCACTGTGAAAATTTCCCATTGAGCCCCACTCTCTGTTTCCTGGCCCTCAACCAATTCTGAATCCATAAGAGGACCTGCCCTCTTTTTCCCTGACTGTGAAATTTCTTCAGCAGCCTTTGGTGGAGAACCATGTCAAGCGCCTTCTGAAAATCCAGGTATATGATATCCACAGGTTCACCCTGTGGATATCAAAATACACATAGCAAAATATGGAATTGCACAGGTTCCCTAGAATGCACAACAGGGATCATTTTTTGCTGTGCACAACACAGAATGATGTGGGGGGGCGGGGAAACAGCAGAGGAAAAACACCACAACAGAGCAACTTGAGATTCCGAAAACAAAGTAACATTGAATGTGTTTTGTTTTATAGGTATCTGAAGGTAAATTAAATGATCATTTTCCTTTGGTGGTGTGGCAGACTGGATCAGGAACTCAAACCAACATGAATGTCAATGAAGTTATCAGCAACAGAGCCATTGAGATTCTGGGAGGTAAACTGGGGAGCAAGGACCCAGTGCATCCGAATGACCACGTTAATAAAAGCCAGGTGAAGTCATGATCGGTGTTGCTTCAAATTCTCCCCAGAATTCACGGAGCACTATGGTGGCTGTGAAACACTTGGTGATGACATCATTACCTTTGCTGAGTTCTTGAGCACCATGAAGGAGGCTTAGCAGGACTTTGATTAGAGGCATACAGCCACACAGCTTATAGGGAAGGCTAGTGACCATGTACTCTTACAAACATTTTTGCTATCTGATTTTCTTAGACATTAGAAAGAAGTCAA
This sequence comes from Lerista edwardsae, assembly GCA_029204185.1. Classification (NCBI taxonomy): domain Eukaryota; kingdom Metazoa; phylum Chordata; class Lepidosauria; order Squamata; family Scincidae; genus Lerista; species Lerista edwardsae. The sequence goes on from JAJKFI010000080.1 coordinate 3,310,538, forward strand.
AATACCTTGTTTGGCTAGGTTTTATATAATGCAGGGTGTTTAGATAAATTTTTCTATTTTTCAGATGCTACACAGGCAATTGTTTCATCATCAACATTTCAAAACACACTTGAAAAAAATTAGTAAAGAATTGGACCTAATCTTTAACTCTTTTTAAATGACTTGCCTGGAATCCTGAATGTTCAATAAAGTGACATGGGAATTGATTACTCTCAGTATTGCATTTTACAGCATGCATGTGTGGTTACGTGTGCAATCATTCCATTATTTCCAAGATGGAATTGCTTTCCCTGTATTGTCCTATGTGTAAGCTTAGAACTTAGGCTTAAGACAAATCATGATTTGTATTCCTGCTTTTGCTACTGTTGTGACTATCATCATGCATGTTTCTTATTTTTGAATGGTTACAGAGTTCAAATGACACATTTCCAACAGCAATGCATATTGCTGCTGCACAAGAAGTCCACGAGGTGCTTTTACCAGGGTTACAGAAGCTTCAGGATGCGCTTGATCAAAAGTCAAAAGAGTTTTCCAAAATTATTAAAATTGGACGGACTCATACACAAGATGCTGTTCCTCTTACCCTTGGGCAGGTATAAATCGTTTGACAATTTAACTTTGTATGAAAGGTTTGTCTTTTTTAGGAGGCAGGTGGAGAGATCAAAGCTCTTTATAAGTGTATGCTTTTTGTATTTTGCAGCTCATTTAATTTTGTATGTGTTATGTGAAATGAAATTACATTGGCTTGCTAATATGATCTTGTCTGTGTCTGTCTTTTTCCCTTCCAAGGAATTTAGTGCTTATGTTCAACAAATCAAGTATGGTATCACTCGGATCAAATCAGCAATGCCAAGGGTCTATGAGCTGGCAGCTGGAGGCACTGCAGTTGGCACAGGACTAAATACAAGAATTGGTTTTGCTGAGAAGGTTGCTGCTAAGGTAGCTTCACTTACAGGTAAGACTCAACAGAAACTATCCCTAGCCCAGTCTCAGCTTGCTGTAAAATAATTAAAGTGCACATTCCAGAGAGAATGATAAGAAACAAGAAAATCACTCCTACAACAAGAAAAAGTGAATCTGTTTTCTAGCCCTGTCTCTCATTTAATCCATCTCAGTTTCTTTGTAAACCCAGGAACTTGTAGCAGCAAAGTGTTGGAGGTTTCTTATGAACCACTACATGATTGGAATTAGCCTTGTTAACTTGGGAATAACATGTTGACTGTCAAAGCTAGTAATACAGTGGACATTCCCTTGGGTACAATAGTAACATATTGGGTACGATAGCCTTGAATTGGGAACATATTGTAAATGTGAACGCAATAACTCATTACATTGTTTTGTGGTAATTTTGTTCCAAGAACTCAGATGTTGAAGTCTGTCCCATAGAACTATTTCCTTCTCTAAAGGGTAATTTTTACAATGGAGATTTCATACAGAATACTAAATACAGGTCGGCCTGCGATATCCATGAATTCGGGACCCATGGATTTCAGAACCTGTAGGTTCCAAACCCATGAGAGAGGGTCCCACTTGGACCCTCCAAAGGTGACCAGACCAGTGCTCTAGTCATGTCTGGAGAGTTTTCTGAGGCCTGCAAAGGCTGCATGCAACTGCCCATGGCCTTTGCCGGGCCTCAGAATGTCTATATCAGGTGAAAAAATGTTACTTCTGGGTTTGGGGGAAAAACAGAAGTGATGCTTTTTGCCACTATAGGACATTCTTATAACCTTACTAGCTTTTTGGTACCTGGCGTTGCCCGGGTAACAAATGTCATCGGGACTGTCACCAGTCAGCTTAGCGACCCCGAAAACTGTGGATTTGACAGTAATGTCGGTCATTTCGGACATTTTGTTTTGCACCCCTTCTTACCACCCATGCCGGGGGGGTCAAACCCAGACTCCAATGGCGTTGGGAGCGTCGCTGCTCGTCTTGGCGACTCCGAAAACTGCGGAGTTGATGCCGATATGGGCTGTTTTCGACCATTTTCACGTGGGGCCCCCTGCGCACCCCTGGGGTCGCCAGGGGAGTCATGCCCCCGCAGTGTTTGTTGCCAGGCCGTAACGCGTACGTGTGCCGAGTTTGGTGCCAATTGCTCCAGGCGTTCCAGCGGGTCAGTGTGGACGTTTTGTTTTGCACCCCTTCTCGCCCCCCACGCTGGGGGGGGGGGAAACCCGGACTCCAACGGCGTCAGGAGTGTCGCCGCTCATCCCGGCGACCCTGGAACCGTTTTCACGCGGGGGCCCTCGCATACCCCCATCCCCGGGGGCGGTAGGGGGGGCTGCCCCCCACAGTGTTTGTCGCCAGGCCGCAAGGCATGTGCATGCCACGTTTGGTGCGCATCGGTCCAGGCGTTCCAGCAGGGCATGGCGGACGGTTTGTTTCGCACCCCTTCTTGCCCCCCACGCGGGGGGGGGGGGACAAACCCGGAATCCAACGGCGTCGGGAGTGTCGCCGCTCATCCCGGCGACCCTTGAAACTATGGATTTGATGCTGATTTTGGCCATTTTTGACCATTTTCACACGGGGGGGGCGTGTACCCCCACCCCTGGGGGTGCGAGGGGGGCCTGACCCCTGCAGCGTTTGTTGCCAGGCCGCAAGGTATGCGTGTGCGGAGTTTGATGCCAATCAGTCCAGGTGTTGCGGAACCTATGCGGAATGTGCGCGCACACGCACACGCACACGTTCATTCATTCTTCTTTATATATATACGTATATAGATTTAGCCTTAAGCTTTCCAGGGCCTCAAAATGCCTTATAAGGGCATAAAAATATCACTTCCGTTTTTCCCCAAAAATTGGAAGTAATATTTCTTTGCCCAAAGTGGGCATTCTGAGGCTTGCAGAGGCCATACAGAGACACATGGCTTTTGTGGGCCTCAGAAAACCTTCCAGACTGAGCGCAGCTCCAGTCAGGGTCAGGGGTTTGAATATCCATGGATTTTGTTATTCGCAGGGGTTCTGAGAATGGAACCCCCTTCAGATAACAAGGACCTACTGTAAATATGAAAACATGATAAAAAATAGAAAAATGCTAGAAGTTGCATTTTTACTTTACAGTTTTTAAACAAAAATGTTTAAAATGTCAAATGTAGGTTATAAACATTAAAAACAAAAATTAGACCTGAAAAGCTGTTAGCATTTGCTGTATCTTTGCATCTTAAGAGCAGAGAGTACTGCACTTCAAAACTTTTGTTCCTTCCTTCAAACATACAGAGCCATTGTTATATGCTGCTAATAGCTGAGGACCGCTTAAACAGTTTGCATGCACCATACACCTTGCTTAGAAGTTAAGAGCTACAAAGCCTACCATTTATATTGCATTGCTTGTGTGTCACTCCTTCTCTCAAACACACAGAGCCATGGTGTTAAACAGACTCCTGTTGGCTGAGACGCTACCAAATGCTTGCATTTGGCATCACTGAGAGCACAATTCAAAGCGATTCTTAGGCCAACACAGTGCTGGCCCAGGAGTATCACAAACAAAAGCCACATTTACGCCTCCTTAGGAGTTGGGGTGGCAGTGCACAGATGTGTGCTGGCCTCCCCACGCTGTTTCCTGTACTTGTGACACCCAGGTGAGCCTGGCACAGGGGGTTGGGGAGGGTGGAGAGAAAGCTGATTGGGTGAGGGGAAGGCAGGCCCATGGGTGGACTGGCCCGGGGATGGGATGGGACCGGTCTCCGGTACTTAAGCCAGATCCTAAAGGTAATTGGGGTTACACCCAGTGATTACTTGCCCCGTAAATTGGTCTCGCTTTTCTGCAAGCCCCAACTTGCCAGCCACGAGCTCACCAGCCAGATCCTTCCCCGTCTGCACCTGCTTAATGACAAAACTAGAGACGTGAAGCTCTGCCAATTATTAACTGTGAGTTCCCTTTTGAGCAAGTTTACCCTGTCACCAGACACAAGAAAGGTTTTATTAAGATTCAGACTAGTCACTACAAAGAATATGCCACTGAAACAGAAACAGAGCTTTCACAGGTGCTTCCAAGAAGAAAGACGGCATACATTGGTACAGAAATAGAAAAAAACAGTCTACAACTACCTTACTTAAGATCTAAAATCTAACTGTTCTCAAGAGTTTACCAAGGCAACATTTCTCCTGGCCTTTGCTGTGGCCACAAGGACCTGGAAGAGCGTCTTCTACTGATTTTTATGGGAAATTTGCCCCTGACCCTCAAGGGATCCAAACCAATCACTTTTCATAAATTCATAAATTTTGCTGAATCATTGTCACCCCAAAGTACTACACACTATGAAAATCCTTGCACGGTGGAAGTGGGCACTTTTGGTATTAATCTTTTGCACCTGGCCACGATCTCCCCTCCTGACTTTTCTCAGCCTACTTCCAAGGATACTAGGGCGCGAAGCCAGGCTTTCCTAACTCCTCTTTTTCTTGATCTTGTAATTTAACTCAGCTTCAGCTTCTTTCAGCCATTTGTTCATTTCAAATTTCATTTACATTTCTGAGAGAATTATTGCTTTAGGAAACAAGTTGCCTGTCAGGCGGATGTTCATCCCAGCAAACACCAGAACAAAAGCTTATTTTTTTCATGTTTCATCACCTTGTATTTCTATACTGGTATAATTCTTAATCTTAATATAAAAATAACTTAATATCATAAATACCCCTATGACACCTAACCCCTGGCCCGGTCCGCCTTAGATGGGCTGCTCTGATCTCCGGAAGTGATTTTGCTGGCTCAAATCCAAGTTGCCTTATTGAGGAGGCTGCAGCGTAACACAGGGGAATAAATTCCCCTTACTCCGAGTTGTGCTGCAGCCAGCCCCAATCCTGGCCTCCCCAACAGCTGGCCTCCCTATTCCAGTGTGGGTTAGGATTGGGCTGTTGGCTAATCTGTCATCCCTGAGATTCTGTTGATAGCAATCGTAAGACCATTGTACCGTTAATAATCTATCAGAGAGTCTTGTTTTACCATGGAGAGTTCATCGTAAAGTGATTTTATCTCATTGTAAGCCCATCGTAAAGCAAAGACCTACTCTGTATGTCCTGAGAATTCTGAACTTCAGTTGTCTCTAAAGAATCATTGTGCATAGTCCATCCTGCCACCTACCCATTCTGGGGACATAGAGAGGCTTGGATCTATACCACAAGAATGACGTCCTGGTCATAACATTGTCACCTTGAAATCCATATATATAAAAGAGGACGTATGTATGTGTGTGTGTTTGTGTGTATGTTCCACATAAGCTCTGGACCGCCTGGAGCAATTTACACCAAACGTGGCACGCATATGCCATGCAATCTGGAAAGAAATACTGCAGGGGTAAGATGCCCCTAGCACCCCCAGGGGTGGGGGTGCGAAGGGGATGCAATGTAAAAATGATAGAAAACGGCCGATATTAGTGTCGAATCCATAGTTTTCAGGGTCGCTGAGATGAACGGTGACGCTCCCGATGCCGTTTCCATGTTCGGCCCCCATCGGCATGAGGGGTGAGAAGGGATGAACAGTAAAATGTATAAAATGACCGACATTAGTGTCAAATCTGTAGTTTTCGGGGTCACTAAGCTGGAATGCCTGGAGCGATTTACACCAAACTTGGTACACATATGACTTACACTCTGGAAAGAAATACTGTGGGGGTAAGACACCCCTAGCACCACGAGGGGTAGGGGGTGGAAAGGGCAACATATAAAAATAATCGAAAACAACGGATATTAGTGTCGAGTCCAGTTTTCGGGGTTGCTGAGATGAACGGTGACACTCCCGATGCCATATAAGTCCACGTTCAGCCCCCATCAGCATGGAGGGTGAGAAGGGATGAAAAATAAAATGCCCAAAATGACCGACATTAGTGTCAAATCCATAGTTTTCGGGGTCGCTAGGCTGATTGGTGACAGTCCCTATGACATTTAAGGCCAAGTGTAGTCGAATAGAATGCACCCCCTAGGGGTGGGGGTGGGAAGGGTGTGTCTTGTCAAAATCGAAAACCACTGCTATTAGTGTCGAATCCGTAGTTTCTGGGGTCACTGAGATGAATAGTGACACTCCCGATGCCGTTTAAGTCCACGTTCAGCCCCCATCAGCATGGGGGATGAGAAGGGGTAAAAAGTAAAATGTCCGAAATGACCAACAATAGTGTCAAATCCATCGTTTTCGGGGTCGCTAGGCTGATTGGTGACAGTCCCGATGACATGTAAGCCGAAGTGTAGTCGAATAGAATGAATAGAACTCTATAGAACCTTCTGGAAATTTTTAAAAATCATTATGCCCCGGTCTTGGACTCCACTCAAATACTTGCCATGTTACCACATCTTATAAATTCAGTATATGCCCCGATTATAAACAGTTTAGTTTTCAAACTGTAAAGCGTTACAGCAGGTGTGAGAAACAATAGACAGAATGCTGTTTTACTCATAATCTTACTCAATTCTTTCCTTAGGCTTGCCTTTTGTTACTGCTCCAAACAAATTTGAAGCCTTAGCTGCTCATGATGCTCTAGTTGAACTGAGTGGGGCAATGAATACAGTGGCTTGCAGCCTGATGAAGATAGCTAATGACATTCGTTTCCTGGGTTCTGGACCACGGTCTGGTCTAGGGGAGCTAATTTTGCCTGAAAATGAACCTGGAAGCAGCATAATGCCAGGTAACATACTCAAGACTGATTTTCTTGTTCACATAAAGCTAAGAATCTGGAGAAGCCATTTTTGTACCCATCAACAAATATATACTGTGAGTGACACAATTTTTCTTATACAATAGACCCGCCTTATCTATGGGTCTGGCATCTGTGGATCTCACTATCTCTGGATGCTTTTAAAAAGGAAACATGAGTAAGAAAATAGCCTTCTTCCTGCAAAATTGTGCCATTTTTGGGCAGTATTCTGCACTTCTGTAAGCCACTTCTGGGTCACATGAAGCATTCTTGGGTGGGCCAGGAGAGAGGGTAGCTTACAGCTTACACACAGAAGTAGCTTACAGGAGTGCAGAAGACTACTCTGCAGCCCAAGTATAGGGAAGACTATTTTCTTACTGGTTTTTTTAAAAACCATGTTTAAAAGGAAGTCCAGTATCCATGGATATTAGTGTCTGTGGGGCATAACTAAACCCTGTGGATACCAAGGGACTACTGGACTGAACTGTTTGGGGTGGGACAAAATATCTATTTAGATGTGAACTGTTTGCAATAATGTTTCTTCTGAATGTCAGTGGTTTTTTAGGCAGGATTTGTGGCAGTTTTTGAGTGGGATGTAGTAGTTCTCAAACTTTTTAGCACTGGGACCGATCTAAAAAAAATTACTCGATCAGCTGATCAGCTTACGCCACTGTGGCTATAATGGTGCTTATGCACCAGTGTTCTCCCAGCCAAAGATAGCAGATTTCACACTTGATGCACATAGTCTAAGCTGCCTTGTTTTGCCACCCATAAAAAAATTGGGTTGTGACCTACTAGTGGGTCATGGGCCTACAATTTGGGAATCACTGCCCGAGAAGACTGAATTGGGATTCAAATCTATCTTGACAGGCTTGATCATTGAGTCCACAAGAACAAGATAAAGTTTACTGGAGACAAATGTAACGTCCTGTACCAGGAATCAGAGGCACAAGTACAGGATGAAGGAGACTTGGCTTGGTGGCATTAACAGAGACATACAGTTCAGATCATGAAAAATAGTTCCATTCTAGACCTCACTTGGAATGTTGCACCCAGTTTTGTCGCACATAATTTTGGCAGTTTTAATATATAAAACAGCAATGAAAGCTACTTTGTGCAACAAATTATGGGAAAAGCAGGATATACTTTTATGCTGTTTACGTCTTCTAGAACTTTCTTTAAATAACGTTCTTTTAATCATACATCCATACTCATTACTTTGAAAGGAATAAATGGGTAGAATGGGATTACTTTAAAAAAGTGACTCATGAAAAATTAATTTGCCTACTTTTTCTCTTTTCTCCCCACATCCAGGAAAAGTGAATCCTACACAGTGTGAAGCCATAACCATGGTAGCAGCTCAGGTGATGGGAAATCATGTTGCTGTTACAGTGGGAGGCAGCAATGGCCACTTTGAATTAAATGTGTTCAAGCCGATGATTGTAAGTTTGATCGTGTTGTGATAATATAAAGTAGATAGCAATTAGGAAGATTTTCAGTGGGCATTAAAGAGGCTAAAATATTGATGGTTGATAGATTACTTTTGTGTTAAGAGGCTGAACAAATCCCTCTTAATTTTTACAATTACAGCCTAATCTCACCTGGTCCACATACATCTGAACAGAGCTAATCTTTGAAATGCAACTCTTAAGTTCAGACATATAGATCACTGATAGTTCCCGAGTATGGCAGGTGATACTTGGCTGTAATGACCATGTGGCTCTGCCCTGCCTGGCCTGACTCAATTGGAAGTAGAAAAAGGTGGAGCAGGGGGCAACGTGTAGGTCCTTCAAAAATGTCATGGTTGGGAAAGGAGGGTGCAGAGCAAGCCTCAGTTGTGGATCAGGCCACCCATTCTCGTTCAGCTGGCATCAATTGTGGCAGTGGAGATTACTGCAAATTGAGGTACTTGGTATTGGGAGGGAGTTGAAAAGCATGGATGTAGATTAGTGTGTATGCATGAAGTGCTGCAGGGACCACACAACATTTCTCTATCTGATCTGTTCCTGCTGGAAGTGGAGATAGTAGAGGCAGAAATGTGCTGGCATTATGATGTAGATGTGCAGTGGCTTGGGCTTGCCCTCCAAAATAGGTTTTAAAAGGACTGACATCCTAATTTATTTTTTACAACTTTGTATAGCATTCAGTTTGGTTCACTGGACTTCCATCTGATGGCAGTATCTTGACTCTTTCAATTTAGATTAAAAATGTGCTCCACTCTGCACGGCTCTTAGGAGATGCCTGTGTTTCTTTTACCGATAATTGTGTGATTGGAATCCAAGCCAACACAGAGAGGATCAACAAATTAATGAACGAATCACTAATGTTGGTGACTGCCCTTAATCCCCACATAGGTAAGTCTTTAAGGGCACAATTGTAAGCAACATGCCAGTAGGGCATGTTCTGCATTTTGCAGTGGAATAGTAGTCATGGAGGACTCCTCAAAGTAAGAGAAAGTTTGTTCCCTTTCCTCAGAGCTTCATTCCCCCGGTGCTGGAAAGTTGGTTAGGATTGCACCCTAACAGGCCCCTCTTGAATATATTATATTCTTTTCAAATTCTTATATTGTGTATCATATGTTCAGTGACTTAGAATAATGACTGAACATTAGTGCTGTAAGGGAAGACTCTGATCAAGTAGAAAATGCAATATACAGAAAATAATAAAAGGGGTATAACTGTGCCAAACTTAAAGCATTAACAATAAACACTGTGGTTTCACTATGTGTATGTTAATGAAATGTCCATATATTGATTGCAAAGGAGAGGAATGTGTCAGGGTACAGTATGATATTTTTGGTCTTGTACATCATGTAATCTTATATATTGTTACCAGGAGGTAGCCACAACAATGTTATAAAAACTTTTAAAATTCTTACTACCTGAAGTTGCAGTTAGATATAATATTGACTGATCTGTGATGTTCATGGTTTTAAGCAAGTTTAAAAGCAGCTGCAGGTAGCCCCCAAAATGATAGAAACCGTGGCATGGGTGTGCAGTCATTTATGTTTTTACAGTAAAATCACCCCCTTGAAGTTGCTGCTGCTGTTCTGTGTGAAAAATGTTTAGGTATTTGAATAGAAAATATTGTAGGGGAAAGGGTTACTCCTCTTTCTTCCAGTTCCATAGGCCAAATTAGATGGAGGGGAGGGGCTGGACCGGGCTATGATAGCTATTTAATTTCCTAAATGCACCAGGAGATCTGATAATGAATCTACTGACATATCTAACTTCATCCTGAATCACAAATTATCAGAGAATGTGGTTCTAGGCTATTTTAGTTCTGTGAGTTCTACAAAGGGACTTCATTAGCTTAAATCTAAGCCTCAAGATGCCAAAGATGCAATGCCAAAGATTGCTCGAATTACCGCACCATTGCACTCATTTCACATGCTAGCAAGGTCATGCTCAAAATCCTACAAGCTCGGCTTCAGCAGTATGTGAATCGAGAACTACCAGATGTACAAGCTGGTTTCCGAAGAGGCAGAGGAACTAGAGATCAAATTGCCAACCTTCGCTGGATCATGGAGAAAGCAAGAGAGTTCCAGAAAAACATCTACCTCTGCTTCATTGATTATGCTAAAGCCTTTGATTGTGTGGATCACAACAAACTGTGGCAAGTTCTTGAAGAGATGGGAGTTCCAGACCACCTGATCTGCCTTCTGAGAAACCTTTATGCGGGTCAGGAAGCAACAGTTAGAACTGGACATGGAACAACCGACTGGTTTAAAATTGGGAAAGGAGTACGACAAGGCTGTATATTGTCACCCTGCTTATTTAACTTATACGCAGAGTACATCATGAGGAAGGCAGGGCTGGATGACTCACAAGCTGGAATCAAGATTGCTGGGAGAAACATCAACAACCTCAGATATGCAGACGATACCACTCTACTGGCAGAAAGTGAGGAAGACCTAAAGAACCTTTTGATGAGGGTGAAAGAGGAAAGTGCCAAAATTGGTTTGAAGCTCAACATTAAAAAGACTAAGATCATGGCAACCACTCCCATCACTTCCTGGCAAATAGAAGGGGAAGAAATGGAAGCAGTGACAGACTTTATTTTCCTGGGCTTCAAGATCACCGCAGATGGTGACTGCAGCCATGAAATTAAAAGACGTTTACTTCTTGGGAAGAAAGCTATGGTGAACCTAGATAGCTTAATCAAAAGCCGAGACATCACCCTGCCAACAAAGGTTCGCATAGTCAAAGCGATGGTTTTCCCAGTAGCCATGTATGGCTGTGAGAGCTGGACCATAAGAAAGGCAGAGCGTCGAAGAATCGATGCTTTTGAATTATGGTGTTGGAGAAGACTCTTGAGAGTCCCCTGGACTGCAAAGAGATCCAATCGGTCAATTCTCCAGGAAGTCAAGCCTGATTGCTCCCTGGAAGGACAAATGCTGAAGCTGAAGCTCCAATACTTTGGCCACCTGATGAGAAGAGAGGACTCTTTAGAAAAGACCCTCATGCTGGGAAAGATTGAAGGCAAAAGGAGAAGGGGGCGACAGAGGATGAGATGGTTAGATAGTGTCACCGAAGCAATGAATATGAAATTGGGCGAAATCAGGAAGCTAGTGGAGGACAGGGAGGCCTGGCGTGCTGTGGTCCATGGGGTCGCGAAGAGTCGGACACGACAGCGACTGAACAACAACAACAAAAAGCCTCAAGAAGTATCCATGTTGGAGTTCTATGGCTTGATCCTGCAGCTATTAATTCACACCTCTGTTTGCATCAAATTAGCTACAGTATATTCCTAGAAAAGGCAAGCACATCAAAAGCATTGACTCTTGGATTCTTTCAACTCTCCCCCCCCCCAATTCATTATTTTTTCTAGTACTGTATGTGGAACTCCCTTGCAGCTGTTAGGTCCTGTACTTGAAGCTGTGGACAAACCCATGCCCCCCCCCAAAAAAACCCACCACCATTTCTTTATGGCATGTGTTGTAGTTTGGGATTGTTGTGTTTTGATCACTTGCTCTACAGCAGATAAACTTACAGCATGAGAACTTCACATTTCATGTTGTCTCCCAGATTTTATATGAACTATATGGAACACAACACATGGTGCTGCTGGTTTTTCTGTGATGTGTCATCAGCAGTAGTGTTTAGTTCCAGCATGAAACTGACTGCGTCCATCCTTGTGCGCCTAGCTCTCATATCAGAAATCGCTAGCCGGTTGATGAAGCAGAGGTAATTGTGGTTTGCTTATTTCTCAGTTCAAGGAGATGATCATATCTCATGCTTTTCCCCTTTACATTAGGCTATGACAAGGCAGCCAAGATTGCCAAAACTGCACATAAAGAAGGTGGGACATTAAAAGAAACTGCTATCAAGCTTGGATTTCTTACATCAGAACAATTTGATCAGTGGGTAAAGCCAGAGGATATGTTGGGTCCTAAGTAAGGTAAATATGTGCAATATGAATTGAAACAATAAATGATATAAACCAACCTTTCGTTTGTTTGAGACCACTTTTTCTATATTCAGTACAGCAATGTAACGTACAGCATACACCTGGTGTATGCTATCATGTATTTTATGTGTATTCATAAAATAAGAATGCACTAAAAGTCAAGGAAGACATTTTAGACTTTCTTGACAAATTACAGATCAATAAGTCACAGCTCAGATGGCATCCATGTAAGGAACTGAAGAATGAAGTTGCTGATCTCTGGATTAAAATAAATAGCATGCTGCTCAAATATCCGCTATGCTGGAGGATTGGAGGATAGCTAATGTCACAGCAGTCTTTAAAAAAGGAAGGAGAGGGGACCCAAGAAGCTACAAGCCGGTCAGCCTGACATCTATTCCCTTTAAGATGGAAGAGGTAAGATGTTCCAGGTAAGATACTGGAAAGCCTAATCAAAGGTAAAAATATTAAAACATATAGGACAAGCTTCACTGACAGAGAATCAGCATGGCTTCTGCAAGAGTAAGTCTTGTTTCATGAACCTTTTAGACATGTGAATGCGAGCAAACCTATTGATAGTTTTGGATACATCAGATGGATACATCTGGACTTTCAGAAGGTATTTGACACAGTCCCTTACAAAACGCTCTTGAGAACTCCACAGTCAGGGATAAGAGAACAGGTTTTTCTATGGATTAGAAACTGATTGAAGACCAGGAAACAGACAGTGAGTGTCAATGCACAACTTCCACAATGGAGAGATGAAAAATGGTGTGCCCCAAGGATTGGTCTTGGAACCATTGCTTTTCAACTTGTTCATAAATGATCAGAAGTTGAGGATAAGCAGTGAGGTGGCTGAGTTTGCAGATAACATGCTTTTGCAGGAGGTAAAGTCCAGAAGAGATTGTGAAAGAACTCAAAAGGATCTCTCTAAACTGGGGGAACGGGCAGCAAAATGGCAGGTGCACTTCAGTTTAAGTAAATCTAAATTGATGCGCATTGTGTCAAGAAATCACGGAGTGGCCACAGGATACAGGCAGTAGTGTCATTCTGTAATGAAGAAGCGGAACGCGGGGCGGGACTTACCGCCTGATTGGCTGCCCGTTGCTGACGCGGCGCTGCCTTGCCAAGCGCCGCGTGGGCACCCCTGGCTTCGGAGGGGGTGCCCGCTTGCCTGGGGGGCGCGCTGGGTGCTTCAGAGAGCCGCGGAAGGGCGCGCCACCCGGAAGAAGCCCCTGCGGCGGAACGGCAGGCAGCAATGCGTTACGGGCTCCCTGTCAATCACGGGGTAAGTCCCGCCTAGCGTTCCGCTTCTTCATTACAGAATGACACTACTGGATACAGGTATCTTTTTGCTTTGAGTGCTTCCAGAGGCATCTGGTGAGCCATTGTGAGTGTCATCCAGAGTGCTCAATGGGCTGACACAAGGCCTCCTTTGGGCCGCTGTTGTATTATATGGGGGAAGGGGAATCAATTTCCCTTGCCCTGGATTGCGCTGCAGCCAGCCCCAACCCTGTTGACCTGCCTATTTCAGCTCTGTGCTATGATTGCACCCTGTGAGATACAGGTAGATGGGCCCTTGGTCTGATCCAACAGAGCTCTTCCTATATACCCTGTACTAAGAATAACCACTATTGGTGGAAGCTTTAGGTAACTCTGTGTAATGTTTTATGAATGTTTTATGTTTGCAGGCTGTCCGGTGCTAAATTTCTACCAAAAACAAGGTTAAATGAATAATTTAAAACAAAGATACACTAGATACTTGAAATCTACTTTCACCAGAAAAGAATGCATTACTTCAGCTGTGTAATTTCTCACTCCTCAGAATAGCCAATTAGTCTTGAAGGGCTGGGGTAGGGTGGGGAGAGAAACCAGTGATGGCAGTGGAGAATATGGAAGGGCGTGACATTGTGTGAGGATGGAGGAGAAGCAGCAAGAAGAGGCAAGGGCCTCCAAATTAATTTGTTTTAATTTTTTTCCTGCCTTTCTCCTAGTGAGGGCACTCAGGGAGGCTTATGAGTTTAAAAACAGCAACATCAGTAAAACTGAAAAAAAGCACTTAGTACTAAGGAATTCATGTTGGATTTACTTGTCTGTTGTTATTTTAAAGATGTGCAATTTAATCCCTTTCACAACAGCATTCTTCAAAGTTTCTTTTGAAAACTATTGAAAACTATTGAAAACTATCTTTTGAAAACTATTAAAAATATTGGTAACTGAAAATGTGTGTAAGACAGATTTTAATGGAACAAAAGGCTTGACCACTACTGCTTGAAAGTGTCCAAAAATTCTCCCTCCCAACCCTTGGAATGCCCTCTCCCACCCCCTGCCCCAGCCAGTGCAAACAAATTCTTTCCAGATGGCTCAGGCTAGATCTGGCCCTGGGGAGCCAGTGTGGGCCTGTGCAAATGTGCCTTGCAACACTTGGGAGCCAGTGTGGGCTCAAGTGCCTGTTTGGATCAGGCTGTAAGCTTGTCAAACTACTGAGCTCCTAGAATATTAGACTTGGAGTTACTGTGACATCACAAAAGTACAAGTTCACCTCAGATCCTCTGTCAATGAGTCAAATACATAACCATCTACCTGTTTCATGAATCTCTTCATGCTTTTAAGTCTCATGACTTAGTACACACCCTCTGCCATTAATATCTGGATGAATAGGTAATTTTACCAGCATTTATAGGACAAAATATTTTTTCTCCCTTAACAAATAAATCCTTGTCACCAGCCTTTCTCTTGGTATCTCGTCAAGCAAATGTATAAAAGAGAGCAAATTTGTTCTACAAATATAAACTGTTAAGATTTTAATAGACACCTTTGTAAAATTAGCATGCATTGTGTTAACAAAGTGACTGTTCTTAACAGGATATTCTGATTGGAATTTTAAAAAATCTATTTGGATATGCTGTAAGTCTTAATTAGATGAATAATTTTAGAAAAGTGAGCATACTTTTAATTGTAAATAAATTGTACAAAGCTACTATAGCACGTGTCAGTATTTGGGAAGAAATATCAATCTTTACTGGCAAGTTTCAAAAATTTATATTAGGTTTGGAAATATTCCTACTGTGAGACACTCTACATGTACTTGTGTGGAAAGTAGGACTGTGGCAGCCTGCCTCCTTCTGAGGAAAGATGGAATAGCAGGAGCACATCACACTGGGCTTAAGGCAGGTGCCATAGTAGATAATTGAACTTGATGGGGGTGATGAGAAGAGTGAGAAACACTTTCATGGTTTGTTCTAAAAATCTCTCTACAGCTCAAACTACATTTTAGAGGGCATTTTTTTTTCCAAAAGTGTTGCAGATTTATTAAGGCTAATGCTACCTGTTCATTGTCAGAAGGGTTGAGAATATGTAAATGCTGTCTCAGCATTTTAATTCAGTTTTGGAATTTGTGGAACATTGCAAAGCAGCCACCAAAACATTTCTGTGATCTGGGCTGTTTCTTTTATTGGTTACATTCCTATCCCCCCTACCTTCTAAGGCTCTGAGGGTGGTTACTTTTGCTTCATGGTAGCTGTAGTAGGGAGAATGTCTTCAACCACATAGAATTACTTAATGTGGTGTTTCCCAAACTTTTTAGCATTTGGACCCACTTTTTAAAAAGACCATCTGTCATTACCCCCTAGACAAAGAAAAATCTAGAAAAAAATATTTTTATTAATAATTAGGGTTCTATGCTCCTGAGGCTGACACACACACACGCACACACAGCATTTGCTAGACTCTCCCTAGAAATGGAGTTCAAGGACTGTTCTCCTAAACCTTTATTCCAGGGTACCTAGAAGGCTGAACTGGAGAGCAAGATGTACAGCTAGGGACTTCGAGACAAAAGGCTAAAACTGGGTTAAAGTT
Organism: Lerista edwardsae; assembly: GCA_029204185.1. Taxonomy (NCBI): domain Eukaryota; kingdom Metazoa; phylum Chordata; class Lepidosauria; order Squamata; family Scincidae; genus Lerista; species Lerista edwardsae. Next base: position 3,326,418 of record JAJKFI010000080.1, read on the forward strand.
ATCTATGGCAGTGTTGTTCAAACTGTGGGTTAGGACCCACTTGGTGGGTCGTGACCTGTTGTCAGGTGAGTCATGGAAAGCTGGGAGCAGCCATCTTGGTAACTGCAGACCTTACTCTTGTTAAGTTCCTTTTGTGAGTATTAACAGTTTGAATTTTCAAGTGAGGGTTTTTTTAAAATTGTTTTTCGTTCAGTGCTTTCACATGATATTTTTTCCTAGTCTTGCTTTCTGTCGGGTGTTTTATGGTTGCAATTATGTTACAATGACAGCACTTCTATTCCTGCTTGATGTCCCTTTCTGCCACAACATCACTTCCAGGTTAATAACATCTTTTCTGGTGTGTCCTGACAGGTGTGTCCTGACAGGAATACCATTCTAAAAAGTGGGTCCCAGTCTAAAAAGTGTGAATATCACCGTTTGATGGCATGCCAATTACTAGAGAAAAATCAGAGAATGTGACATTGTAATTTGGGGGCATGAAAATTACATCACACCGCAGGTTAGCATTCTACAGTAGTTAATTATTTTCTTCTGCAAATTGGGCAAGTGTGCTTACAATGTTTTCGTTTTCAAAGTTTTGAAAACTTTGCAACCCACCAACAATCTGCTTGTGCCCCACTGGTGGGTCCAGACCCACAGTTTGGGAAACGTATTTTATATGACTTGTGATTACAAGTGTGGTTACAGGTGACGGGTTGCTTCGAGGAATTTCTTATTGGTACAGGTGTTTGAAAGCGGCGTCGTTCACTTTACTCGGAAGTTAGCCCCTTGTGTTCAGGACAACTTAGGCTGCACTGCTCACCAGAACCACACACCTCTGCTTATTGGTAGAGCAATGAACAGATATTACAAATACGATGGATGTACCTACTCCATCCCTGGGCTAAGGTGACTCCTCTCAAAGGGCTGCTGCTGCTGTTACCCTTTTAACTTTAGCCACATTACTGCATTCAATGTAAAAAGCCAGAAAGTCGTGAGCGGGGGCCGTCACAATAGAGGCCCCACCCCTTTTTCTTGCTCAAGCGAGGGCGGCAGAGAACGAGTCACGCAGACGTTCGTGACCATGAAGGTAGGATAACAGGAGAGGACATGCCTTAAGAAGAGATAGCAGCCAAATGAAGCCAGGGGGCGGGCTTAGCAGCCATGTTGTCGTACTCAAAACATTGCTCATTCCAAGCATTTCAGATTGCTTTTCTGGTACTGTTTAGGACTGAATAGTTTACTCCTGAAATAAAAACTTACCAAAATAAAAACGTGTGATCGTGGAGAAACATTATTGGTAACCTTATTATGAGTTAATATGCAATTACAAGGTTTAATTGCGCATAATTATATTACTGAACACACCGGACAAAATGCTACTTGCTGTCTATTTAAACTCAGATTGCACTGTTTTCACAGACTTATTTTTTGAAATCTACACAAGCAAAAATAAAACGGCCATGCCCCATAAAAAAAAATTCTGATACTGATAATGTTCAGAATTTCATAAATATTACAGTAGAAAATGAAAGGCGGAAAAATAAAGTGTGAACAGGAAGGAAAGAAAAAAAGGGGAGGGTGGGCAAAAATTAGATAAATATGTAGGAAAATTACATTAAAATCTCTTCATAACACAAGTAGTTGTCAATATGAGAGTAATTCTTTTTTACTTCTAGACTATTAAGAGTATTTTTTTTAACTTCTACACTCACCCCCCCCCAAAAAAACACAAATTCTGTTAATGTTCAAAATTTCGAAAATATTACCGTAGAAAATGGAAGGTGGGAAAAAAGTGTAAACGGGAAGGGGGGAAAAAGGAGGGGGGGAAATATATATATTTTTTACCTTCTAGACCATTAACAGTGGGTGTCAGAAAATGGTGAATAAGGCTGCTAGGAACAACAAGAAATTACACAGCTTCAAAAATAAAGCACTCACTGAACTGTAGCTTTATTGAACCGATGTAATGTGAATACATGAATCTTTCCGTGGAAATTAAATCCCATTTTTCGAACAGCGATTCGCACACCCGTATTCAGAACACGCAGGCATGCTTAAAGACGTTGAGATTAACTTCTACACGCGTGCAGGGAGATTTTTATTCGTGAATTCGCGGCAATCCTCCTTGGCGGCAATGATCTGAGTCAGCCATATTGTTATGCCCATGGCTTCAAGATACTGATGTCACGTCCTCTCCTGTTAGCCTACCTCTATGTTCGTGACCAACAGCGCGTAATAATCTCCGTCGCTCGCTAATTGGTCACT
>JAJKFI010000080.1:3328674-3344672 GCA_029204185.1 Lerista edwardsae
GTATCCACTGGGGATCTTTGAAACAGCTGAGCAGCACTTTGAGAGAATCTATGTTTTTTCAATAGAACTCAAGGTTTACTTACCAGAGCTAAGTTTAAGATATAGGCAGAAACCAGGTCTCTGACCTCTCCCACCCCCTGCAAAAAGTCCATTCCTGACTTCCTCCTATACTTTCTTTGTTTTAGCAGCATTTTTGAGTGGATGAAGGCAAAACCTTTTTCCAGTTGTTTGTGTTAAGAATGTACAGAACATATTGTTAACACACCAAGTTAGCATGTTTCACTTGTGTCACCCAGCCACGGTAGAGTTAGAAATCATTCTTGTGGCATTTATGCTTAATGTATACTAGACTAAAAAAGATTAGGCAAGTTTCTGTAACTGTACACGCTAACAGAAATGTATTTTACAAGTCCTGAGTAACTCTAAAGTAGATTATTGTGAAATACACTGGTTTATAATGAGGACCACTAAACCTTAGTTTCGGTTACAATCACAGGAATATAAATTGTGATATAAACTGCATGTCAGATTTGCAGGTGTTTTGCTCAGTACAAAGCAACTGGCCAAAGCACCTTGTGGCCATCTGGATTATGGTTTTTGGTTTTGCAAAGGGTCAAGTGAAAGGTATGCATGAGGGAGAATGTTGAGCAATTTGGGAATGAATGCACATAGTTGCTATGTGTTTTGCTAACCAGCTATATTTTTAAGCATGTTCTTAATTTGTGAGCCAGTGCAGAATTCCTGTGCTGGCGTGCTGTGGTCCATGGGGTCGCGAAGAGTCGGACATGACTTAGCGACTGAACAACAACAAAGCAGAATTCCTAGCTGGGCTATGCAAATTTTGCATGCCCATAGTGCAATGTGGGATCTTGCTTCTGATCAGCATATGTTTCTGCCTTTCTGAGAGTATCTTCCTCTACACTGAGGCCTTAGTGTAAACAGCAGTCTATGGTGTGGGGAAACTTCTGTGGGAACAACAAAAGGAGTATCATATCAGTCCTAGACTCTTGTTTGCTAATCTTTCCTGCTTCTCTTTTTGATTTTTTCTTTTGGTAAAATTTTGGATCTTTGGACATATAATTTCTTCAGCTATAACTGGAGCAGAGATGAACCATTTTCACATGTCAAAAGGATTTTCTGAATACCTGTTTTTGGAATCAGTTGCCATGTTTTTATGTTGAGGGTTTGATTCTGTTTGAGACAAGCAAGAGATTTTAGGTTCAGCTCTAGTGATCTAAAAAGGAATCTCTAAACAGTTTTGAGGTTTGGTTCAACTTGCTGGATTAAGGCGATTTTTCTGTTATGTGATGCTAGGGGCACAAAGCAGATGTGCAGAACTATCTCTTCTTAAAAAGTACAGTGCTCATGTACAGTGTAATGTTGCTTTCACTATATTTCATAATGCTTACGTGTAACTTTTTTCCTCTGTGCATTCAGATTTAAGAATTGGTCTAAATGAAAGTTATTACTTCTATTAGAACTGTTGCTATAAACCAGTTCAATATTTTTGGTAACATCAATATTTCTGTTTTGTTTTTAAATCCTCCAAGTTGTATACACAGCATATATTAAATGCCCCTGATTTGTATACTGCCTAGTTTTCTTTGAGATGCGAGTGCAACATTCACCCCTTTGAATGGCCTGCTTATAAAATACCTGTTCTCTCAAAAATTTTCTTTTTGCCTCTAACAATCAAGGGGCCTAGGAGTACTCTTTAGGGGCTTTGATCCAAGGCCTGCTATGAGCTTTATATGGATAGCCGTTTCTGTTAAGTAGAAACCTAGTTTACCATATAGAACATGTGTGTAGCATTTGCGTTTATAGGCTGTGTGGCAGGCTTTAGGTGGTTTCAGCTATAATTTCCTACATACGTTTTTGTCATTAGGGCTCAAGATTTTTTTCCTCTTCTTTCTCTTGTTAAAGGTGGATAGCAGAGCAGAATCAATTGACAAGAAAATTTCTAGACTTGATGCTGAATTGGTGAAGTATAAAGATCAAATGAAGAAGATGAAGGAGGGACCTGCAAAGGTAAGATGTAATTCCAGGCGTGGTGACTAACACCGCACCATATTATAATTAGTTCTCTGGGATTTTAGAATTGACACTGAATGTTCTTCCTGTAATTGCTATCCCTGTATCTGAGATGTGTACCAGGTTTCAGAGAAACACCTAATGAGTAGCTGATCTAGATCAGCTAGAAATTGACAAGAGATTACAATTTCTTGTAAAGAAACTCCATCAGAATACTACTTGTCAGATAAAATGTTCCTCTGCAGAGAATTTAATGAAGAAAATTGTCACCAACAGGGGTGCATACCAGTCCCAACTTTATTTTACTTTATTAATGACCTGGCCCTCTCGTTGGCTGATGTGGATGGGCACTGTCCCAAATTAGGAACCATTTGGATCCCAGTCCTCTTGTATGCGGATGATGCCGTGTAACTCGTTAACGGAACAAGAGGCACTTTTTCAAGTGGTGCTCCTCTTATATTGAGCAGGGGGAGAGTAATTGTCCCTATTCACCCCTGCGCAGTGTCTTTCTAGTGGCTGTTGCTGGTAGTGTTCTGTTTTGTTTTGTTTTAAGATTGTAAGGCATTACTATGCAGGAGGGCTGTGGAATCCTCGGTCATACAGTAGTTGTGACTGACTATTTTTTAGATTGATATACCACCTTTCTGCTGTTAACACCCAAAGTGGCTTATAAAAACAAATTTTTAATGTTCTTTACTAACATTAACCATAATTACTTGAGAGACTGTTAATCCTTATTGGTATTTTCCAGAACATGGTGAAGCAGAAAGCCCTAAGAGTGTTAAAACAAAAGCGAATGTAAGTTTCAAATTCTCCTGATCTTTATTTTTTAAAACTGAATACTGATTTGATTGAAGGGGTCCTTAAACAGTTTTTCTTAACAGCACCTGTTAGAACTTGATGCATAAAGTAGCAGATTGCAACTACAGAGGGGACCAGGGGGTTTTCTCATGAGTTGGCACCCAGTACTTGAATGTCTGGCTTTAAAAAATGCCTGAACTTGTGTGGTTTGCAGATCATAAATTGTACATGATTTCCCTTTCTTTCCCCTCCCTCCAATTTTGTTAAGGATATTGGTGATCTAGAAGCATTATTTTTCTTACGGACATCAAAACAAAATATTTAACTTTCTTGAGGATTACAGGTTGTTAAAAGTTTCTGTGGTCTCAAATGTACTAATTTGTACTTCTCTTAAATTTGCTAAAATTTGGTAGAAACTTAGTGAATTCTTAGCAGAATGTTAGCAGAACACTTCAGCTGTTGAAGTACACTAGCTTTATATTATGTGAATCTAATTAGAGTTTTTCATATACTATTGATGATTGTCATCATTACTGTGTTTGTTGCTCTGTCTTGTTGGGTTAGAGCAGTAATGGCAAACTTCTTCAGTTTGCTATGTCAGAAATGTCCAACTGCTGGTATGTCACTCCCCACCCCCAACAAAAGAGAAACAATTATTTACATATTCATTTATTTTTAAAAAATACACTCCAATCGTATGTGGGGCTATGCATTGTGTAATATAAAGAAACATCAAGTCATTACAAAAACAAACTCAGTTGTTGGGTGTTGGCAAATGCTGGTGTGTCACCCAAAACGTCATGGCGTGTCACTTTTTACATAGATGTCATAGGTTCACCATCACTGGGTTGGAGGCTCTTGGTTGGAACTATATTCCTACCATACATGTCACCAGTAAGTAATCTGTTTTATTTAGAGCTGTCTAGGAAAGCTCATGCCTTATACCCTATGTATACAAACAGTCAATGCTAGCTTATATAAATAGAAAACATGTAATGTACAGTAAGTTCCCATTCTGTCCCTGATCTTAGGAAATTAGATTTTGCTTACTTCTCTATCCTTTGGAAACACTGTATTCTCAAAACCAAACGCCGGCCTGTAGGCCGGATCTGGTGCCTGGAAAAAGCCTTCCCCATCACGTGCAGCACTTACCTTTCTGTGCTGCTGCTTATTATCTTGCCAGCCAGTCTCGTCAGAAAGATGCCAGGCAGTTGCTGCCTGGCACCTCAACAGGCTTTACTCCCAGATTTCTGGGCAAAAGCAGCTGCCCAGAACAATTTAATGACAAGGTCAACGGGCAAGATAACAGACGACAGCACCGAACAGGAAGTAACAGCACAACAGGGAAGGCTTTTCTTTAACACAGCGGACCCACCACTGCTCCAAACAATAGTTTAGGGGCTTGAAAAGGTTTCAGGTTTGTACCATTAGCATCTTACAATGAGTGAATAATGGCAAGCTGAGCAACCCTATCCTGGCTCCCTTACAAGCATTCAGGCTCCATAATAAAGTTGGCATCATCTAGTAGTATGGTCTTCATAGTTTCAGAGCACATTTTCTAAAGTATAGATAGGGTGTTACTTAGAAAGAAGTGATGTAAAATTAAAGGATGAATTATCCCTGTTTCTTTCAACTGGAAAACACCGGACTTCTTCTTAGCAGTGAAACTGTAGAAGAACGTTTCCTGATGGGATGAGGACAAATTTGGTAGGGCTCAGATAAAAGTTGCTTCAATAGTCTCATGTGACCTGTGGGCTGCCAATTGTCTATCCCTGCCCTAAACCTTGGAATTGAATCTTATTAGGTGGGGTATAGATTTCTAGAAAGGAAAACAGACCCAGTGCTAGTTTGTGAAGTGTTGTGGCTTGGCGTCTGAATAGTATATGTTTTGGACATAGGTATGAAAACCAACGGGATAACCTCGCTCAGCAGTCTTTCAATATGGAACAAGCCAATTACACCATCCAGTCTCTGAAAGACACAAAAACAACGGTAACCCTGGTTTCCATTTTCATTTTGACCAGTGTATTTTGTTTATGAGGTAGTGGGTCTAATACCTCATCTCGTTTTGTTTAGGTTGATGCCATGAAGCTGGGAGTGAAAGAAATGAAAAAAGCCTACAAACAAGTAAAAATTGATCAGATTGAGGTTAGTTCTTAGTTTTGATTATTTAAAAAAAATTGCAATTGAACACAAATCACTCAGGCTTCACAAAGTATTGGTTTAAATATTGAACTAGGCTATCTCTATTATGCCTCTCTTGTTTTCTTGCCTTTGAATGGATTTTATTTCTACATTGATCCCAAGGAATAATTAGTGTAAGTACTGCCTTGTTTCAGTTGAATTAATTTTTGAGATTGAGGGTGCAGTCCTAACCTGGAGTTAGGCCAGCACAAGTCACTCATGCCGGCCCAGGAGTGTCACAAATGTGCTGCAAATTGCGCTTGGGCCATTCTTGGTATCCGTGCACCGGCCTCCCTACCTCCGAGAGCAGCGCAAATGCACTTTATGGCGCATTTGCGACACTCCTGGGTGCTGGCCCAACTTCAGGTTAGGATTGCGCCCTGACTGTTATGTGGTTAACAACAGAAGTGATTCTTAAATCTGAATTGCAAACAGTGTACAGCAAGGTTTTGCCATTTCAAGCAGGAAAATACGCCATAATGAATAGATTTAACTAGTGTGGAGGCCTCTTTCTCACTGTCATTTTTTAATTATTATTGTATAATAAACCAGGATTTGCAAGACCAGTTGGAAGATATGATGGAAGACGCTGGTGAAATCCAAGAGGCATTGGGTCGCAGTTATGGAACCCCAGAGATTGATGAAGATGACTTAGAGGCGGGTGAGTTACTAATTTATCAAGTTCATGACAATGAGTTCTTTGTCATTTGGAATCGACAACAATTATTTGCTTGGTGCAGTAGATCACTTTAGACTTGGTGCTAGCTTTGCACTGAACCTTGGATCAGGAAGTTAGTATCATGTCTGAATTGACAAACCATGGATTGTGTTCAGTTGGCAGGCTGAAATAAAAAAGCAGGATTTCAAGAGGGTTTGTCAATTATAAATTGTGTTAGCTACAGCTTTTGATTCTTAAGAGCCTGAAGAAGTGTTCTGAGACTTTCCTGCATTCCTGCTACAGCTCTCTGTGCCTCCTGAAAAGCAACTCCTGAGGAACCTACCAGAGCAATAGTTGATGCATGAAGGGTTGATGGAAATCTAAGATCTGTTTTCTGCTCACAGGAGTGCACTTTTTGTGTCCAAGCTGATGGTTTGGTGGGAAGGGCAAATGCTAGTTACAATAATCCTTCAATCTTCAGAGGTTTTTGTAACATAAAAGCAGCACAGACCTTCTGAAGCTGGGTGGCCAGAACTGAAAACAGACAAGTTAAGTAGCCATGACTTGCCTACTGAAGCTCAAGTCATGGTTTGGATTCTATGGGAATTGCAAGCCATGGTTTTGGAGTGATATTTGAATTTTTTTTGAGCGACTGAGGGGTTATTTAGGAAATATCTGCCATCATGTATTATACTTCCATAGTTGCAGGTATAACAAATTTTTTTCTCTTAAATGTATACATATTGTTGTCAAATAAGGGGCTTTAAAAAATTTTGTTTCAGTGCTTTGAGTAATATTCTAAGTAATAGACAAAGCTGAAGTTAATTATAATTCTATGAGCTATTTTGGAGAAGTTATATTGATTGATTACCATGAGCTTGTGAAAGTAACATTGCTAAAAACAATTTTCAGCCATATTTCACAAGTGCTTGTTATATTTCAATGAGATTTACCATATTTTGGATAAGTTCACCTGTTGTCTGTTGATGCTTGAGAAGAATAAATTCCGTTTTGTGTCCTAACTTTTAGAATTGGAGGCACTGGGTGATGAACTTCTGGCTGATGAGGATAGCTCTTACTTGGATGAAGCTGCATCTGTTCCGTCAATTCCAGAGGGCACACCAACTGAAGCAAAAAACAAAGTTGGTCTCTTTTTCCCCAACCCACATATAGGGCAGAGTACCCTGGTGATGAAACCTTCACTGAAACCCCATCCAGATAGAACATGGTGTTTGTAGATTTAATATTATTAGGTTGTCTTGTCAGTTACTCTTCTGCTTGCCTAAGGGGGCTTGAACAGACAGAAGTAACAGTGCAGGGTTCTTGTGTAGAAATCCAGATGGAATCTTTGGCTTTCACATGCAAAATAGTCAATTCTTAAGTGTTTTGTCCACTTGCACAACATATACAACACTTCTCATATAGGCTAATGGGTTTTGAGCTGTCTGCAACAGATCAGGAGCGAGACCTTGGGGTACTAGTGGACAACTTAATGAACGTGTCAACCCAGTGTGCGACAGCAGTAAATAATAATAATAATAATAATAATACATGTATTTATATACCGCCTTTCTTAAGGTCACTAGATTTCTCTAATGATTACAACTCAAGGCGGTTTACATAGGCAGACTTTTCACAAACCCGAAGGTTTTTACAATTTACAGAAATGTTCTGTCTTTCAAGAACTACACACATTCAGATCTTCCTTTCTGGATTTAGCCTTCTTTCTTTAGCCACCCGTCTGTCTTCTGCTGGCTGATGCTTCCCTGCTCACACCAGAGACGCAGCTGACCTTCAGCACACTCCTCCTCCCACGAGGCAGCTGAAGCTCAGCTTCTAATCAGCCGCAGCTGCAAGGTCTGCCGCTCTCAGAGACTTCCTGCAGTCCCGAGCTCACGACCTTGAGATCTTCAGTTGTTATCTTCGGGCAAACGGAGGCATTAACCCTCTCGGCTAAATCTTCTGCCCAGTTTAAAGAAGGCCAGTTTAATGCCTGGGATAATTAAAAAGGGGTTGAGAATAAAACAGCCAATATTATCATGCCATTGTATCAATGGTAAATCAATGGTAAAGCTATATCTGGAACATTCTGTACAGGTCTGGTCACCTCATCACAAAAAGGACATAGTGGAAGTAAAAAAGGTGCAGAAGAGTGACCAAAATGATTACTGAGCTGGGGAACCTCCCTTATTAGGAAAACCTACACCATTTGGGACTCTTCAGTCTAGAACAAGAATCTCCAAACTTTCCAGCACAAGGGCCACATCATCTATAAAGACATTTAAATGGTGACCTTGCTATCTGTGGGGGGCTCTGGAACAGCACACCAGCAGATACTGAGGCTGTACTGTATTTATCCAAGGGCCAGATAAAAATCTTCCAGAGGGATGGATTTGGCTCTTGGGCCGGGGTTTGGAGGAAAGGTGCCTGAAATGGAACATGATGGAGATGTACAAAAGTATGCAGGGAATGGATCAAGTAATGCTCTTTCCCCTCTCTCACAACACCAGAACCAGGGACATCCATTAAAACTGAGCATTAGGAGAGTTAGGATAAAAGAAAATACTTCTTTATCCAGTGGGTAATTAATCTGTGCCACAGGAGGTGGTGATGGCACCTGGCCTAGGTGCCTTTAAAAGGGAATTGGACAGACTTCTGGAGGAAAAGTCTACAAGCCATGCTACAAGCCATGATGGGTGGTGCAGCCTTCTTATTTTAGAAACAGGCTACCTCAGAATGCCAGGGCAGGGAGTTGCAACAGAATTCAAGTATCCTGTTGTTTTGTGTGCTCCCTGAGGTATCTGGGAGTATCTTCCACTGTAAGATACAGGAAGCTAGACTAGATTGGCCTGATCCAGCAGGGCTCTCCTTATGTTCTTAACAGTGGGAAAATGCCACCTTATTTCTATGTGCACTTCCTAAGACACAATCTGTTTTTTAAAAAAGCATATTGGAATTTAATGTTTTCCACCTATTTCCGTCTCAGTCGTGAGTAAGTGATATAACGTACCTGAACTGCTGTAGCACCCTACCTGAAAAATGGTTCAGGTATAATGCTAGAAAACAAATGGTTAAGGAATCATGACTATGGTTTGGCACAGCATCTGAATTAACAAATTTTGGTTTGTGGTCAACCAGCTAATCAGAAAGTGTAGTTTGAAGTCGGCTTGCCAAGCCATAGCTGGCAAATTCACTGATTAGGCATGATGTCTGACAAGCCATACTTACAGCTATCATGCCACCTCCAAAGGCTGCTGCACCATGAAAATGAGAGTGGAGTTACAAGCTTATGATGCTGAGTGCTACAAGGGCAGAAGGCAAAAGCATATGGGTGGCTAGACATCACATTTGACCTGTTAAATCTAGAACCTACTTTGATCTGATGGGATGTCTGAGTCTGGCCTTTGCCTTTATGATGTGTCCTGTATCATATACAATACATAATTTGCTGCTTATTTATTGGATTTCTATCGTGCCTTTCACCCCAAAGGGCACTCAAGAAAATAAATCTCTCATCATAGACGAGAGTTTTTGTTGCCTTTAGTGGGAGAGTAGCCTTTATTAATGTGTCTATCCCTTCCTTTCACTTCTATATGGAAATCAGATTTTCCTTGGACAGCTTTAAACTTCACTTTGGCTGTACTGTAGATAATCCTGTCCAAGGTGTTAAGCCAAGAGTTGCTATTGTCATAATTATGTATATAGTTACTGTGAGCCTCTTTGAATAAGTATTATAAATGGTATACAAATGCTGCCTGGCTGTCTGCTGCGTTGAGAGCAAAAAGATTATATTAGCTTCTTCTGATGTTTGCTATACTTTTTAATAGTTGAGGAAGTGTGTGTGGAAACTGAACTGAACTGTTTGTTTTATCCTTTCACAGGATGGTGTACTGGTGGATGAATTTGGACTGCCACAGATCCCTGCCACATAACTTTTTGAGTTCACTGGGAATGCTGTTTTTCATCTTACAAACTTAACAAAAGCAGTTGAAGTAGTGGTGTTCATGGCTTTCCAGCAGCACTCCATTTCACTACATTATAGAATGTCAAGTGGATGACAAGTGATAATCCTCCTTTGAAGACATTTTATTACTAACTTTTTATTAATAGCAAGAAATTCGCACTACTTTTTTTCTGTGGGATTCATTGAAAGTTCTACATTTTGACTTCTTTGCTCTTGTAGAAGTATTGTATGAAAAATGTTTGGGACTATTTATTTGGGACAAATTTTCTTTGATTTGTATTTTTCTTGGGAAAACAAAAGGCAGTTGTGGCTGTTCTCTTAAAATAACATTGTGCTTTCCTTGATCATGAAGTTATACATTTTATAAAGTTATTTACATTTTGACTCCTAATACTAATATATTATTTGCCTTTCCTATAGTGATAACACATACAAAGGAGATTACATTGTATAATCCATTTTGAGATAAAATGTATACCATGTAGGGGTATCTTGATCCTATTGTGTATTACTTTTTTTAAAAAAAAGGCAAACCAAGAAGCTGTTTTTCTTCTATTACTGTCAAATTCTATCAGATTCTTAACATGGTTTGTTGTCAGTGGGTATAGGTTAATACGAACTCGCATGTAGAGATGAAAGGAAATGTAAACTATTTATCATTTTGTTTTTAGAATCTCCTAATTCTAAAAAATCTCCAGGATTTTCAATTACTGTAGTTTGAAGGGCATAAACCTCTGGTCAGCAGCTAGTCTTGTGAGAGGGCTACTTTGAGGAGAGATGGCAAACAATAGTGGGGTGGGGCCATCCCCTTGAAGCAGAGTGCCAGCAAGTTCCATTGCCAGAGCCACAACTGCTTCCATATATCTCTGAATTGGCAAACAGATGGGTAGGTGGTCTTCAGAGCTGGGATTTGACCCCAAGATCTTCAGCTGATTCTCACTGGGAAATGGTAACAAAATAATTACCAGTTTCCTCCCATAAGGACTTGCATTATTTGGGAACACTACATTGGAATTGGTATACTTGCATAAAAGTAACAGTAAGAAAATAGTGAACGTGTTTCAGTCTCTCCCATTTCTTTGGTGTGTGTGTAATGCTCTGCTATGGCCTTCATGCTTTAAAAAATTGTACATTGACTAGCTTTTATATGTTAATGTCTTGGGATATGTTTTCTTACGATCCAATGCTTTGTATTTTAAATTTAACCAATAATGATTAATTTGCTTCATGACTGACTAAATTTAGGATACAACTTCTTTCTTTCTTTCTTTCTTGCTAGCTAGCTAGCTAGCTAAAAATAGCCAGATAACTCGATGCAAACAATAATTTGGCTTGAAACCCCCTTCAAGGGTTTTAGACCAAAATGTTTTCCAGTAATACAGTGGAAACATTTTTTGGCTAAGGTTCAAATCCATATGCTGTGTTGACACAACACTTAAAATAAAAGCATGCTTAGTACTTCCTGTGTTCCAGAAAGAAATTCAGTAGAAAGTGAAGGAGGCAATGAAAGTAAGAATATGCGTTATAATGTTGGAAGAGTTAATGGTGTCAACATTCCTGTATTTCATTTGGAAATCTATAATGCTTTCTTTCTCTCCTAAATCTATGTGAAAGAGTGAATCCAACTTTAGTTCTGGTAAAAACATATCTAATTTCCCTGGGAAAATGCTTACAGTATGGGAGGTACATACAGTATGTATGTATAGTCGCCTGTAAGTTTAGTTAAATATACTTATAGTAAATACAATATAGAATGTTTATTGGGACTATAGAACAGATGTGTCATACATAAGATGGATGGGCCAGATACAGCCGTTCAGAAGCTCTTTATCTGCACCCTGTGATAACTGAGCTCTCCTAACACCACTGCCAGCCTCTGAGCTGCAGACATTGGCAGAAGTGGCACTGCTAAATGGATGGAGCAGGGACTGCCCAATTATTATGCAGGCTGCCTACTTCTGCTGAGGTGTCACTGTTGAAAGGATAACCTGCATGTTAATTAGGCTCTCCCAAAACTACCCATTCAGCAGGACCACTTTTGCTGAGCCATTGAGAGGAAGGAAGCCTTAGAAGGTAAGGAACGGTATGGGGAAAGAGGCAGATGGCATGAGAAAAGGAGAAGTTGCCAAAACACATAAGCTGCCCTTTCATCAGTACCACTTCAGAGATAACACTTCTCGAGCACCTCTCAGCTGCAGAACTACTCAGGCCTCAGCAGAAGCAGTGCTGCTGAAAGGACAGCCCATGAGATAATTGGGCTCCTCCATAACTTGAAAATACAATCTAGAATACAATCTAGATTTGCATATTTTCTGTCACTTGCACCTGCTTAATGACATCACTTCCATGAAATGAGTTCAATCACAATCACCTTTGTTGGCATTATATAAAAGAAAATACATAAAAAAGCAGTAAAATGAAATGAGTTTGATACCCCTGCTATAGAACTTGGAAAGTCCCTTCAATTACTCCTAGAGCAGCAATTTTTAATCGAGAATCTTGTGCTGGTATAGTAGAAGACTTTGTTAACCATAGACTTAACCATGAGTAAAAGAGTAGAGTAGAATGCAGACTTGCAGCCCTTCTGTCCCCCTCCAGTCCAATTGTTTCCTCTTCTATTGTTCAGTGTAATCTCATCATGACTAACAAACCACATTCACAATGGAGCCATAGTTTGTCAATATGTTTCAGGCCATACTTTCAGTAGCTGTTTTAAAAGGGAGACATGGTTGGATTGGTGCACGTGTAATGTAAAACCATGCCTAACAATAGGAAGGAGGTGATAATCACTCTAGGGCAGTGATGGCAAATCTGACATGTGTGTCAAAGGTAACACACCACAACATTTGGGGTGACACACCAACATTCACCAATGCCTGACAAAAGCTGAGTTTGCTTTATTCATTTTTGTAATTGTTATATAAAGGAAAATCAAATAATTACAAAAATGAGTTAAACAAACCCAGTTTTTGTCTGGCATTGGTGAATGCTGGTGTGTCACCCCAAACATTGTGGTGTGTTAAATACATAGCACCACCACATGATTGGACTGCATTTTTAGTTTAAACAAATGCATTTAAGTAATTGTTTCTCTTTTGTTTGGAGGGGGGTTGACATGCCAGCAGAGTCAAGTTAAGCATTTTCTTGACATGCTGAGCCTAAAAGGTTTGCCATCACTGCTCTTGGGGCATGTACACCTGTTCTTCATAAGAACATAAGAAAAGCCTTGCTGGATCAGGCAAAATGCCCATCTAGTTCAGCATCATGTATCTCACAGTGGCCCACCAGATGCCTCATGGAGCCCATAAAATCAGATATTTGTATCTCGCTGCCATTTCCCTGCACTCTGATTACCCTTGCACCACCCCTGAGGAAGACACCAGACTGCAGTCGGGGTTTAACTTTATTAAACACAAGTAACCAATTTTTAAGTCATGAAACCTTCTGAACACACTATCTCTCCCTCTGCAAGTCTGGGGTAGGCAAAAACAAAACAAAAACACCTGCCATCCATGACCAACTCAAATAATTATTCAGTGGAAAAACAATACTTTGCAGGATCTCGTATCATACTGATGCATACTTTATGTGGTGAGGAAAATTTTGCTAGTTACTACTTTTCTTTCATGGCATTCTGAGATGAAAAGTGTAAACTTATTTGAGAAGCACTGAACTATCAGATGTGGTGGACCACCATTTCTCGCCCCCCCCCCCCACCCACAGTGTGCCAGGAGCTGGTACCACATCTGTGCCGTATTCTATTGTTTTGTTCCTGGAAGTTCACTCTGGACCTGGCAGCTAGTGGCTTGCAGACCAGTACCTGGCTGCAGATCATCACTTTGAGTAACACTGTCCTAGGTAATGATTGCACACAAAAATTGAAGTATACAAGAATCTATTTGAGCTTGGCTTGCTTCCTGTGACTTTCAGTGAAGCTTTTTCGTTGTCTGGAGATGAGGTGGAAAAAGTAGCACCTAATACAAGGAGGGTTGTGTAGTGTGTGCCTTTGGCAGAGCCACTTTAGGCTCATTACTTCAACACCAGTCGAGCATACAAGAATTCAGTGGCTGAAGGTTTTCGGGGCACAGAAACGGGGGGGGAGGGGAAAGCTGCCTTCCCTAAACTCTGCTAGCTGATGGAGCCAAGGTGAGGAAGTCGATTCCTAGTCCTAGCCAGGAAACGATTCCTGCGGGAGGCCTTTTCTCTCCCCAACGAGGGCGAGCCTCTCCTGGGCGCCCGACAGCCCTTTTGAGGGACGGGACGACCCCCAAGCTGTTCCTCGCAGAGCAGGAGGGCTGGTGGGGTGGCCTGAAGAGACCGGCCTCCGTTCCCGCCCCCTTTTTTCTCGGGCTCCTGCCGGTTTCCGGCCTAGGAGGAAGCGCCGCTGCCAGGCAGCGGCAGGCAGGCGGCAGGCAGGCTCGGAGGTGGCTCCTTGGAGTAGGAGGCGGGCGGGAATGGCGGTGCCCGGCGGGAGCTCGGCCCTGATGGTGACGGTCACTTACGGTAAGTGCTGCAGCAGCCGCAGCGAGGGGCGGGCGGGTAAACGAGGCTCGTTCTCTGTACTGGGCGGGCGGCATCCCCAGGCAGACTGGACCGTGTACCAAGAGGACGCTGCCCTTCCCCAGGGCCGAGAGCTCAAGCAGGCAGAAATGCAACTTTGGCTCGGGGGCGAGAGGGAGGGGTCTGGCACGGCACGCGCACCCCTCCCCCGTTTATTTTCTGCTGAGGCCTCTAGCCGCATCCTATCCCGCTAGCATTCGTCTCCTTTCCTTTTCCTTTTATTTTGCAAGATGCAGTTCCGACCCTCGGCCAGGTGAGCTGCCCCTCCATCTCTCCGTGGGCCAGATGCCCTGTCTATGCGTTTGCTTGAGGATGGGGAAGCCTTTTATTTAGCGTTGGAGATGCAAATAATGTGTTGGTTGGCTAAGAAGCTATTCTAGTCATATTGGTCCCAGTCCCAAAGGTGTATAAAGCAGTCTAGCTAGACGGCCTTTGAGCATGTGCAAAGTAAAAGCTAGTGGTTAGAGAGACTGAACTGCAAATCAGGAAGTAAACCTGATTTACTTCCTTGTGGCCTTAGGCAAACTTACTCTTAGATGACCTTAGAGCTCCCAAATTAATATGCAATCACACTTTCCCCACCAACAGGGGGAAGAAGTGTGAGTCTTGGATTCTGCAGGAATAATACCAGGACAGATTAATGTGTGAAGCCTCTGGCCCACAGTTTTCTGAAAGGCTGTAAATAAAATAGTTGGCAACTTAAAATAAGGAGAAAACAGTAACTTTTAACAATGAGGGAAACAAAAAAGGAAGCAGGGAGAACAATATGAATACACAGTTTTGAGGGTGAATCTTTCACGCAACACAGATTAAGAGAAAGCTCTGCAAATGAAAGAAGTCATATATCTTTTAGACTTGCCCCATATTTCCAAAGCTTTAGAGTCCTAAGTCCTAACCAACTTTCCAGCACGGGAGTAAGGGCAATGCAGCTCTGAGGCAAGAGAACAAACATTCCGTGACCTCAAGGAGTCCTCTGTGACTACTACTCCACTGCAGAATGCAGCAGGGTGGATTTGATTTAAAATCAGGTCTATTTAAATCACAATTTAAATCACTAGTAAAAAAGTCTTGATTTAAATCATAATTTTTAAAGAGCAACTGTCATCTCCTCCTCTGACCCGCTGTTGACTTACCGATAGTCCCATTCACTTTAATGGGACGGCTGGTGATGTGGAAGTGACACAACAAGGTGAGGGATGTGGTGGGCAGCAGGTGAGGGGATGCCTGCTAACAGGTGCTGCCTTGATGGATTTGAAATGACAGGTGCTCTTTAAATGTAAGGACTCATTCTTGCTGATAGTTAGAATCTTCAATATTATTTGCAAACAAAATGAAGGTTTCCTATTTAGAATAATAAGCTGTCAGGTTAGTAAAACAGCAATATCAGAACCGATTTTAGGTCAATCACATATAGTTGGAGAACTACTCAAATTCTTTTATTTAATTAAAAAATAATATATTACATATTCTTGTATTTGCTTAAACATGTTTTGTTTTATGATTTATCTCATGGTTATTGTGAAATTGTGTGAATGCATCAATGCAGTGCATGTTATCTCAGCTTGCAGAGCTTGGATTCATTGAATGAGTTTATATTACCAAAAATGTAAATATTGCAGAATATACAGCCTCATGCTACGTAACTAAGCTCCGTTTCATGCTGAATAAACTAAATTATTAATGTATCTTAAATAGAAACCTATCTTTAGATAGATTTTTACTCCAAAAGCATTTTATTAAAATAAATTCGATAAAAATTAAAAAAATCCGATTTAAATTTAAAAAACTGATTTTTTTTTT
>JAJKFI010000080.1:3344682-3373325 GCA_029204185.1 Lerista edwardsae
GCAGCATAGGATTGGGCGGCCTTTCGGAGTGCGCCTGGCCACTCTGAGAAGTAGCTTTGCGGCTGCTTCTCAGGGCAGCCAGGCACACACTGAAGGCGCGCTCCACTGGTGAAGCCACTCTGGAAAACAGCTGCATGTGCGCGCAGGGTTGCTTCCCCAAATGATGCGGCAGCGCTTGGTTGCCACACCATTTGGGAAGTGACCAAGCACATGCATGTGGCTGCTTTCCAGAGCAGAGTGCACGTCTTGAGGCGGTCCTGCAGAGCCTGCTGCTTCTCTGGGGTCCCAAAGAGGGGGCAGCACCTGTGAGGGGCGCACCTCTGGCAGTATGCCCCCGGGGCAATGCCCCTCCCAGGATCGCCCCTGATTGGTGTTGCAGCAACTATAGACATCTCGTCCCAAATCTCAGGGAGTGTCAGTCTTACTGAAGTAAAGATATTGTTAGAGTCCTCAATCTTCTCGTTTAGAACAGTCACCTTGATTTCAGAGGGTATACAACATAATTGTCCTTGTGACAATTGCAGTGAGTGGCAGATTATTCTTTGAGAGAAGAAACACAGAGGGACTTTTTTCTCTCTCAATCTACTTACTTTGGTTGATCAACCTTTTAAAGCTAAACCTGGAAGGCGAAGTGATAATGGGGAAATTTTTTTGCAAAAACTGTAAGTGTACATAGTTGCAACTTTTCTTTGTCACTATATATCTATTCTATAATATATTGGTGTACCTGGCACTATGGAGAATCAACACTTGTTGCTTTTGAATTTCTTCAAACCTGTGTAATATGCTTGTTTGCTACCATGGTGAACTAAATGTTCATCTTAACATTTGAAGAATTTCTGAAGAATGTTGCATCAAATACAGTCAATCCTCGTTACTCATGACCTCAATATATGCAACCTTGCCTATCCATGACCTGAGGGGAAAGTACCCTCACTTTATGGTGAAATGAGGGAAAAGTACCCTCACTTTCTGAGACCTCTTCCTCCTTATCTGTGAGGAAAACAGCGGCAGGGACCCTCTCTTCTCAAAAGAAATCTCCAAAACAAAGAGAAAGAAGCACTGGCAGCCAGCCAATTCCTATACCTGATCCACTAATAGCCATTGCAAATTTTAAACCACAATGAGTGAACAACAGCAAAGAGGCAACAAGGCTCTCTTTGCATTTCTTCCCTTGTCCCATTTGTTCTTTGTTGTTTGCTCCCTTGGTGACCCTGAGACTTGTTGCTATGTCTCTTGCTCCATTTAACCATTTAACCTCTCAGGGTTTTTCTCTCCTGCAGAATCCTTTTGCAGAGTCATTTTGGGGAGGGGGGAATTCCACCTGCGATCTGTGACATTTCAGGTGAGAGTCAATTTTATTATGACTGCTTCTCAGTGTTGTGTTTCACTTTGGGGGAGCTTGGAAAACCTAGCAATGTTTTCTTTGTACTGGCAGAGAAACATTGCCTGAATCTGCTCATTTTCTATGGGTGTTTTTTTTTTATTGTTGTTGCTAATTTGGTGGTGTTCTGTAATGGCAAGTCAGGTACCTGCAATGCACTGTAATTTTAAAAAATCTGCTTGGAAAACCAAGCAATGCTTCCTCTTAATTCATCTTTTCTGTGCTGTACTGCACCATCATTTGCTCATTTTCTGTGGGTTTTTTTTCTTAGAATAAAATATAGAATAGAATAGCATATTACAGAGTATATGCAATACAACAACAATATACAGTACTGTATTACAATAGATTTAGGTTCAGAATGTCCATAGAGGGTATGCTGAAGAGGGTCCCCTTGCACCTAACCCCATATTTCCCATAAGCTCAGTGATTCAGTATCTGCTAACTTGACATCCGCTAGGTTTTCCAGGAACCTAACCCTAGTGGGTAACGAGGATTGACCGTACATAAAAGGAACTGGATCCTTAGAGACTGATTATGACAGAAGATTCCTTCTCATCTATCATCACTCATCTGTAGTTAATATTCTGCAAACCAAATAACATGTTTGGATTAGGTTGGTAAAATCCAAGACAGACCTCAAATGTTGAGGGAAGACTCTTTCATGCAGTTCCAAGAGTTGGGATTACAATGGGATAATGACATTCAGTGTGGGAGTATTTATCAGATTTCAGAGAATGCCCTGCATCTTACATACCATCCATACACAATAATATGCCAATTTAGGAGTGGTATTTCCTCCAGAGAGAGACTTCTCCCATTCTTGCTGCATTTAAGATGTGCTTGGATTTTAACTGCAGCTCAATATGATGTATTTTGCATTGTGCCAACTGAGTTACCTACAGTAAGATAAAATTTGACATAAACCTCTGTTTAGGTAGGCATGCATTCCTATGGATTACAGTGAGGGGAAAAACTATTTGATCCCCTGCTGATTTTGAATGTTTGCCCACTGACAAAGAAATGATCAGTCCTTAATTGTAATGGTAGGTTTATTGTAACAGTGAGAGACAGAATAGCAACAAAACAATCCAGAAAAACACATTTCAAAAAAGTTATGAATTGATGTGCATTTCAATGAGTTAAATAAGTATTCAATCCCCTATCAATCAGCAGGATTTCTGGCTCCCATGTGTCTTTTACTGTATACAGGTAACAAGCTGAGGTTAGGAGCACCCTCTTAAAGGGAGTGCTCCTAATCTCAGCTTGTTACCTGTATAAAAGACACCAGAAACAATCAATCAATCAGATACCAAACTCTCCATCATGGCCAAGACCAAAGAGCTGTCCAAGGACATCAGGGATAAGACTGTAGACCTACAGAAAGCTGGAATGGGCTACAAGACTATCGCCAAGCAGCTTGGTGAGAAGGTGACAACAGTTGGTGCGATCATTCGCAAATGGAAGAAACACAAAATAACTGTCAGTCTCCCTCAGTCTGGGGCTCCATGCAAGATCTCACCTCATGGCGTTTCAATGATCATGAGAACGGTGAGGAAGCAGCCCAGAACTACAGGGCAGGATCTTGTCAATGATCTCAAGGCAGGTGGGACCATAGTCACCAAGAAAACAATTGGTTGAAAACTACACCTTGAAGGACTGAAATCGTGCAGCTCAAGAAAGCACATGTACAGGCCCATCTGAAGTTCACCAATGAACATCTGAATGATTCAGAGGAGAACAGGATGAAATGACCAAAGTCGAGCTTTTTGGCATCAACTCAACTTGCTGTGTTTGGAGGAGGAGGAGGAGGAGGAGGAGGAGGAGGAGGAGGAGGAATGCTGCCTGTGACCCCAAGAACACCATCCCCACCGTCAAACATGGAGGTAGAAACATTATGCTTTGGGGGTGTTTTTCTACTAAGGGGACAGGACAACTTCACTGCATCAAAGGGACAATGGACCATCAAATCTTGGGTGAGAACCTCCTTCCCTCAGCCAGGGCATTGCAAATGGGTCGTGGATGGGTATTCCAGCATGACAATGACCCAAAACACACAGCCAAGGCAACAAAGGAGTGGCTCAAGAAGAAGCACATTAAGGGCCTGGAGTGGCCTAACCAGTCTCCAGACCTTACTCCCATAGAAAATCTGTGGAGGGAGCTGAAGGTTCGAGCTGCCAAACGTCAGCCTCAGAACCTTAATGACTTGGAGAGGATCTACAAAGAAGAGTGGGCCAAAATCCCTCCTGAGATGTGCACAAACCTGATGGCCAACTACAAGAAACGTCTGACCTCTGTGATTGCCAACAAGGGTTTTGCCACCAAGTACTAAGTCATCTTTTGCGAAGGGGTCAAATATTTATTTCACCCATTGAAATGCACATCAATTCATAACTTTTTTGAAATGTATTTTTCTGGATTATTTTGTTGTTATTCTGTCTCTCACTGTTAACAATAAACCTACCATTACAGCTGGACTGATCATTTCTTTGTCAGTGGGCAAACGTACAAAATTAGCAGGGGATCAAATAGGTTTTTCCTTCACTGTATGTATTGCTATGCATTTTTTCAGAAACATTTTCAAAACTTGGACATGAATGCTAACAATGCACAAAGGAAGCATCAAAAAGGTTTATAATGAAATCTGTACAGTCTCTTTTTAGAGGAAATGTGCTCTGGTTGAAGGTAGTATGTTGAACACATTATTTTGCTTTGCATGAAATCAAACAATTCTTAGTGTTGAAAAATAAAACCGCATTCTTCTATCTAAGTCACATTAGGTTTAAAATATTCAAAGACAATGTACTTTTCTACAACAACAACAAAAAGGAATACAGCTTGAAAAGGATTTAAAATGCATTTTTGTGATTTTTCCTTTAAAAAAATCCTTTGCTCATTGCTTTTTTTTTAAAAGATGGTTTCAGAAGCATAGCTTTAATTTGAATTGAGTGGTTAAATGCACAAAATTTTGCTTAGGTCAGAACTACAAGGCAAAAAGAACCCAGGACTGCCATCAAATCAGCAGCATGTATCAAGTGGCTGCCTTCTCCTTCCACATAATACATGGTTCTATGTGGTTCTCATAGTACATGGTTCTATGCTTCTCCTGTGCATTTCCCTGTGCATTAATTTTGGTTGGCAACTCTTCAGCAAAGTGACATCAGAATATGAAATAAGTGGCACAATGCAAGAGCACACGTGGTGGAAACTCATCAAATAGCTGGGTCACCCTCAGAAGGGGCTCAGTGATATGGGCTAGAAAGGAAATCCAGGATGTCATAGAAGCATGAAAGGGTCCTTCAAAGGCCATCTAGTCCAACCCCCTGGTAGAAACAGGTAAATCCTCTTCAGAGCATCTCTAAAATGTGCCTGTCAAGTCTCTACTTGAAGACCTCCAGTGAGGGAGAACAAACCCCTTAATAATTGTTTTCATTGTCAAACTGTTCTTACTATTACAAATTTCTTCATGGCATCCAACCAAAATATCTCCCTTCCTGCAGCTTAAGCCCATTAGATCTAGTTCTGCACTCTGGGGTAGCACTGAACAAATTCTTGTCCTCTCCCATGTAAAAGGTATGTATCTCTTCAAATAATCCTAAACATCCTCTCTCTAGCACAGGTGGCACATTTTGGGAAATTGAATGTTGGACTACTGCAGATTAGTCCTATTCTGATGGCATAGCCTAGGAAAGAGATTCGCAGGATACCAAAAATGGGCATTTGTTACGTTCCAGTGAGATGCATTTATAATGGGTATACTGTACTTGGTGATGCATTTATAATTTGTACACTGATGCATTTATAATTTGTATATTGTACTAGGATCTCTCCTATGGTTCTTACATATTTTTATTTAAAGGTTATAGACAATATAGGGCAGGAAATACATAATGGGGAGCCTGGGGCTGCAGTTGGATCCTCCAGGGCTTCCCATTGGTCCTCAGCATGATCCCAGTCCCAAGCACTTCAGTCACACACAGGCAAAGAACTCTTTGCCACCAGCTGTAGTGGAATATCGCAGCTGAAAGGATGGCCCATGCGATAATTGGGCTCTCCCAGATTTTGAAAATAATATCAAGATTTGCTTAGTTTCTCTTCTGTCACTTGCAGCTAAGTGGGGAAAAGTGCTGGTTTCTGGTCATGACCTGCTTAATAATATCACTTCTGGCCCTCAGGCCGGCATCATGAATGCTATTTGGCCTGCTGTATGAAATGAGTTTGACACCCCTGTAATGGACATAGCTTGTGGTGTCAGAAATGCCCTCCCTGCTGATTCCAGAGCACACAGCGTTAACCCCAGAACTCCTGCTGTCCTCCTAGCCTAGCCTGGTGTAGCCTAGCTGTCGCGGATCTAGGGGGGCAGGGGGGCACATGCCCTGGGCGCCATCTTGGGGCTGTGTAGGGGGGCGCCAGTGGCCCCCGCAACATTGCGTGGGTAGACCTGGGCTCTGGAGCCCAGATCTACCCATTAGAAACGGCCGCGGGTAGACCTGGGCTCCGGAGCCCAGATCTACCCATTAGAAACAGCCGCGGGTAGACCTGGGCTCCGTTTAGCCCAGGTCTGCCTGCGGCTGCTTCTGGTGGGTAGACCTGGGCTCCCATGGGGGCGCACTTCTATTGGGTGCCCCGGGCGCCATTTTGACTAGGTCTGCCCCTGTAGCCTAGGTAGGCTAATGAGGGCTGGTTAGAGGCAGAAGTGCTGAGTCACTCAGCAGGTACTAACTAATTGCACACTGAGTAACTGAGGCACAAATGCAGATGGGTGTGGCTGATTAGCTGCCTAGCAACAGTCTCTGATAGGCCTGCAGATGTAGAGGCAGGAGCAGCACAGCAGTGTGGGGTGTAGTAGGAGCAAAGTTTGGTGGAAGTAGAGAGACTGGACTGGGAAACCTGTATCTGACCCATGTGCATGGACTACTGACTATGAGATTGGATTCTGATTTGGCTTGGCGCAACTTGGACCTGGACTTTCTGGCTTGGGACTGACTGTTGAGTGGCGTGGCTGCTGTGCTTAAAGAGGTAAGACCCGGTTGTGTTCCTTCCATTACTGCACCAGGGCTGCTTAAAGGGGAAACCAGTCAGCCTAGTGTGGGCATCAGGGCCCTCAGGGAGGCCCAGCAGGAGTTTCTGGCAGAACAACCCCTGACCTAGAAGCTTTATTTGCAGGTGGCAACATTTTAGATTTTCGTCTTGCCAAGCCAAAGCCACTAGAAGTCATCACAGGAGTTTTCCTGCCTCTTAAAAAAATTACTTTCGATTCAGTTGAAACTCCTGAAACAGGGTTATTCAGCTGCTTGGCTCCTTGTTAGCAGAGAGGCTCCTCCCCCCACAACAAATATTTTCATGAATCTTTCTTGCTGAGTTCATCAGCTCAATTGAAAAGGCCCTTTTCATTTGTTTACCTGTGTAACTACAGAATGTAATGTATTTACACATTATCTTAAGATTCTTTTCTTTTTACAAATGGAAGCCATTCTATGTTAATACATTAGCCACACAGTAATATGTACAGAAGATACTTGATCTTAATTGAATGCAATGGTTACAAATGCCTTCCACCCAGAAATCCGACAAGAAAAACAACAACTTTTGTTTCTACAGTATCCATAGTGTAGGATTGCTGAGCAGTTGTCTTCTTTGCAAGAGTGTTAAACCGATCTGTTATATTGCAATCCATGATAACCATCAAAAGAACTGTGAGAGTTCACAAACTTCTCTATGTAAGTCAGAGACAGGTTTGTTCACTAATATAAACTTTATCAGGTGAGCAGCAAACTGCAACTTCTTTAATAAATACTGTATTTTATTTGCATGCTATAGCTGTCCGGAAGATCTTAAATTGTTATCTTCTGTGCTCCAGAGGCATGCCATATGGTGTTTGTGCAACTAAAAATGAAGGGGTCTATTCTCATCTCGATGTGTGGGGAATCCCTGAACACCAAGAGAAGAACATATCCTTAAGGGTTAAAGGAGGGAACACATTTTTATTTGATCACAGGGATTAAGGAATTGATTTATATTCACTATAAAAAAGGCAAATTTCAAAAACTTGATACTATTTTGAATTTGGGAGCAGACAACTGCTGAGATGTTGGACACCTAACACTTTTGTAGTTAGAATCCAAAACCAGGAGCAGGCCAAACTTTTTTTGTTATAAAAATTAGGTGATGCAGACCACTTTTGTTTGTCAGTTGCACACTCTTTTCTGTCAATGGTTCAACATTTTTGGCTGCCCAAAGGATTGCACTGCGTGAGCCAAGGCCTGTGTCCCATGATCCATTATTATATTGTTGATACTGATGACTAGGCAACATTTTGTCCGTGCATGTTGGCACATGTTGCAAAGAATCCACAGGAATAAATATATCTTAGAACAGTGGGTCCCAAACTCTGGGTCCAGACCCACTAGTGGGTTGCGAGCCAATTTCTGGTGGGTAGTAAAGCACCTAGAGCAGCCATATTGAAAATATGGGAAGCTAGGATGCTGGAAAGGGGGACGGTTGTGTGGTTGTTTTGCTTGTGTCAAGGCTGTAAATAGGTTTTCTTTCTGATTCACTTTGCTGTGGGAAAATGGCTGAGAAATAACCCAGCATATTGCTGCATTCTTAGGAAAGCAGGAGGCTCTGGCATCACAATGATGGCACTTCCAGCCATGATATCAGTTCTGGTGGGTCCCAGACAAATTGTCATTCTAAAAAGTGGGTCCTGGCACTAAAAGGTTTGAGAAGCATTGGCTTAGAATGTACACCCTTTCACAGATACCCCCAGAAATACTGGAGCCCTGAGCAATGCCGATGTGGTCAGGTTACTGCTGATGCCAAGCAAACTCTGGCAATGATTAAAAAAAGAGTTTTGCTTTTTTTAGAAGAAGGCATTGTCTTCTAAGTAATTTAGTATATTACTTTTGTAAGTTCTGAAACTTCTGAAAGTTCTGAAATTTACCCACATAATATTTTAAAGAGGGTATCAAAAACAGGTTAAAACAAATTCTCCAAGTGGACATGTTTTGGAAATAGATTTGGACAGGATCATATTCAGTGTGCTTTCTTTCAGTACTTACAAAGTGTAAGTTGAAAATCAAATTTAGTATTTTTGTAAAATTAGAATGAAAAGAGAGAAGTATCCTCACCCACTGAACCAACGCACACAATCCTATGTGCTGCAAACTGGGAAGTATGAGCTGGGAAGCAGATGTTTACTCACAGGGTAGCAGATATTCCCACTTGGTCCCTTTAGTACGCATTTTTCATGTGGCATTTTTGTAAAACAAACTCAGTCTCTCTCTGAATAGTCAAGTATCTGTTCACCATCATACCATGGAAGCCATTTCCAGCTAGTACATTATATCAGCTTTGCAACCTGTTTAATGACATTTTGCTATTTTTGCTATTAATGTGCTATTTTGATGAGGTGTTGGTGTTGGTTTTGGTGAGGACCAATCAAAACAGGAAGCAGCCTTTTCTGCAGCAGGCATTGTCTTCTAAGTAATTTAGTATATTACTTTTGCCTTTGTAGGTTAGGCAAGTGGGCATGGGTAGATGGTCATATCTGCTTTTGTCAGTCAAGGTCACTGAAACAACCTCAGTTCCATCTGTTTCCCATAAGCACCACTGCTGTGAGGATATAGGACATAATCTTGGCAGATGCTTTCTGAACAAGAGAGATAGTGGACTAAGAGGATGGCTAATAAAATGAACTTACCTTGCGTTAATGAGGTACTGTGCAAGGCTGATGTTTGCAGGTGATCCTGTGATTGTTACTTGCCTTTCAGCTGAGCCTTCTGTGGCATTTGCAATCTTGATCTGTGCTCCTGACATTTGCCTGATTTCATTTATCTTACTGCCTTGTCTGCCAATAATGCAACCTATTAGCTAGAGCAGGAGAAAGGCAGAGTTTAGGGATACGGAAAAGGGGAAGCCTCTCCCAGAATCTGAAGGTTTGTTATAACACAGCTGCCTTTCATTTTGAACTTCAAGGTTTTGACAGTAGCATAGCTGCGGCCCCTCCCCCTTACCTTTAGAGCCATTCCAGGCAGCGATGAAGGGCAAGCGCAACAGCAAGCGGAAGGGGCCACTTACACGACATGTTGCCGCTCCTGCCTTTCTTGCCGATCTCCCCCTGGCTAAGCATCTGGGTCTTGGCACCAATGGAAGCCTATTTTCTTTGACAAAGAGCAGTTGGGGTCCTGTCTAGATCATCCCCCTTCCCACTGTGGTCCTGACTTGGTGGCTATTTACCATTTTGTGAAAAACATATAGTTGTAAACCGCATGCTTAATTTTTGACTTTGGGATACTGAAAGTGAAACCACACCAAAACTAAAAATTAAAAAACAAAGCACTAGAAAGATTAACAAAATGATTGTAGCATTTCATCGGTGCATTGTCCCCGGTTATATGCAGTGCCAAAATGTACACTAGGCAAGACCAGAAACGTGGAATTCCTTTCCCAGTACAGTCAGTGTGTTAGGCGAGTACTCTTATGAATGTTATCAAGTTGGTGAAACTCTTTTTTTATTTCAACAGGGCCTTTGAGCGAGTTGTCAATCCACCACACTTGGCCTGGAATCTGTAGAAAGCAGCACTGATCTCCAGGTGAACACTGGAAGCAATCCAGGTATTTTCTCAGGGCCTCCTCAGCTTAATGACATAATGTCAAGTTGAGAAAAAGAAATCTCCAGGAACTGCTTCCAGCAGAGTCAGCAACTCCTAGCCTTGGGTGTGTGTGTGTGTACCTGAGTGGCCTTTCAATCCAAAAGCAGTTTGTTTTACTGTTAGCTAAAACAAACAGCTAAACAGCTAAAATATTTTGGTTAATTTTATTTCACTATATATTTGTCCTTACAATTTTAATGATGGACTTATTGTTTTTATTTGCTTGGCAAATAAAATGAGCTTCCTAGAGAGCTTTCAAGGTCTATGCGGGCAGGATTTTTTAAAAGTCCCCTTGAGGCATCCTGCCTGGTCTCATACAGTCTTTTGAAATGTTTCACGTGAAAGACAATAAATAACCCCAGATTGCCTAGTCAGGTACATATACACCTAAAAATGTAACGATCCCAAGTCAACTATGCATCTGAACAATTGCCAGGTATGCAATTGCCCAGTTAGCAAAGGAACTATTATACCAGGCATGCTATCGTGGGTTCAGCAAGGAGGGGGGGGGGAATCCATCCCTTCTGCCTCCTGTCCTGATGAGCACCATCTCTGGTTTTCTGACTAGGCTCCAGACATGGAGCCCCAGCAGTTGGATTAGATTTGGAGGAGGAGGAGAAGCCACAGTTGCAGCACCCATTTGTACATGATGTTTCTCATCTTATTAAGCCTGCTTCTGTGTGCACTTTTCCCTTGGGTGGAACAGAGCAAATAACTCTTGAGTTCATCACAAAGGGAAATTTTGAACCAGGGCCTTCCCATCTCTTTCTTACCCTCTATGCTACATCACCTCTGATAATCAACAGACTAACTGGGGCTGTCACACTTTCAAGCACAGGGAAGTATTGTCAAAGACAAGAGAAATTAAGTATACCTACATCATTTGGAATAGTGAGCTCATGGGAACTGGTTGGAGTACTGGCATCCAATCCTAGATTTGAAGAACAAAAGAAAAAACCATTACAATGGTCATAGTGAAATAGGAAAAAAAATCACCTGTCATTCAAAAGATTTTTTTCTTTTAAAAAAGTGAAGAAAAATACTGAACAGAAAAGAAAGCTAGAGACACAGGTTTAGGGCTATGTATTAATTGGAATTTTTTTGAAAAAGTCTTTAAACCCACCAATACAATAAAGAGTATATATGATGCTATTAAAAAGTAAATAGGAAATGGGTGATTTCACTTAACAGTAAAATTTGAAATCCAACAATTTGTTATCAAAAGTAAACAGATGGCTCAGATTTGATCTGCCAAAAAATAAAACGTGGAAATCTAAGCTCAACAAAAGAACATATAAAAATTGATAAAATATAGAAATATAGGGAGGAAAAAACTGGGCAAACTATAATGTTATTCAAGGGATTAGTCTTTACAGAGGACGCTGGAAAGGGTTTTTTAAAAGGTAAAGTGCAAAACATCGTTAGGTTGCAAAATGTTAGACTAAATTTGGGCGGATAAAAGGAAAATGCTTAGGAAAAAAGCAATGTGAACACTCTACAATTACAGATCCACACAGTCCACAATAGTACAAGGAACAGATTCAGGAGCAGCATGTAAATGAAAATAATAAAAAAATGAATGTAATGCTTCTTATAGAAATTTTTATCAGATACATCATATGTCAAAACCAGTGATACTTTGTTCATCTTAATTGTTGTGCAAAAATCAAGCTAAGGTTTGTGGTGGATTTTTTTTGCATACACAGTTTCAATTAGATTATATATTTTTATTGTGCTCTGTAAATTTTCTGTCAACAGATGTACTGATTTTGCTTATGCAAAATGATGAATAACTCTGTTTCTGAAAAGTTTTGATGCATATGATAAAAATGTTATTACTTGCCATACAAAGTATGTACCAGCTTACAGAGCTTGTCTTTTGAAAATCCATACATTTTCAGTACCTGGTGACTGAAATGTGTATCAAAAACATCTATAAATTACTTCTAAAAAAGCTCCCGAAGGCTGATGATGGAATTTTGTTCACTTATACATAAGATTTCAGTGAATACAGTAATTTTGAAATTCAATAAGAATTTGAATCAATACAAGAGATGACATATTTTGCCTTTCATTAACCTTTGAACTCTACTATTCTCTGCAATACAGAATCATGGAAGGGGTCCACAAGGTCATCTAGTCCAACCCCCTGCCTATAGCAGCAAATCCTCCTAGAGCATCGCTAGTAGATGCCTATCGAGCCTCTTTATATGGGGCTTTTGCAAAAATCAAATCTATAAATTTACAATTAAAATTGTACAAATTTAAAATAGTACAAATTTAACAATTAAAAACGTCAGGCACATCCTCTGCAGTGCATAATAACATCGTATGTCTAAACAAAAGTAACCCAGTTCTTGAGTTGCGGTAAAAAATTAAGGTAAAGCACAAGTAAACCAAAACAAAGCAAAAATGTTTAGTAATGACAAAAGCAATCTTATCAAGGGAACCAGAGGGAGGATAAAACAACAACAACAAAGATTAATGTGTGAAAACAAAAGGAGCATTGGCCATTTACCACATTTAGTAATCCAAATGTTGCAATGACCATGGGAAACAGAGCTGTTAAGAAGAAGGACATCCCCAGGGAGTCATGGGTACGTACCAGGGAAACCAGGGGTGGTCTGCCCAAGGGGAGTAAAGGGGGGATGCTGCATAGCCAACTGGTGAAGCTTGGTCAACTGCAGGGCAGGATGGGAAATTAGAACTAACCAATCAAATGGAATTATTTCAGAGTAGAGAAAACCATCTTAACACGTTTCAAAACTGGATTAATTCAAATTAAATTTAAAAGGTTTTAAATCATTCATTCTAGTTGACATTATATAAAAATAAGTTAAAATGACACTGCTACTGTTATTACATGTAAATGGCTACTGTTAATATCTTTTAACTATTGTTCTGTATAATTACACATTTTTTAAAAAACAAAAAACCTAAAATATATCCATGCATAATAGGAAAAAATAAAAATTTGTATCTGGGCCACTGTACTTTCTAGTTGCTCTTGTACAAAAGTTATTTGGGAATATGATACACCATTAAAAAGAGGCATCTATGTGTGTTTCCTTGATAGTTAAATGTACACAGAAAGTAAATGCTGCCCAGAACAAATAGAAGAGAAAATAGAAGAAAGGAAATAATTTACATGCGTTGGACTCACGTCTGGATGAGGGATGGCATACTGCCCCTGAATTGTAAATGCCTGCAAATAACAAAGACAGATTAAAATACCTCAACAATCATGCCGGAAAGTGAGGGGGTACTTTGCCATAGATTCAGAAAGTGCCTGTGTCTCCTCTGGGTACTGAGGCAAACTGGGCTGTTCAAAAGCCAAAACATTTGGATTCCTCAATTTTAGGACATACCTACTGGAAATTTTTGGACACTTTCTTTGAGTAGACCCCCATATCATATCCCAATTTGCATTTTGGAAGTCCACTCCAAAAGAAGTAATCATGCTCTGTCTGTGTGTGTGTGTGTGTGTGTGTGTGTGTGTGTGTAGATGCTGATTGATTCAGTAATACAAATTTGAAAACTTCTTTAGGTGGGTAGATCTCCTTTATGGTTTTTTGGTTTCAGCGTTAGTACTGTTAACAACCCAGCCATTAAGATTTTCAGTAACCAAAAGCCTTCAAATATATTGTTCTGCTTTAATTACATTCCACAACTCTTGTCAAATAGACATTTTACAAAATAATTTCATCAGCTGTTTGCCCATTTTTATGAAAGTAGAATATTAGATAAAGATTCCTCTCTTTTTAAATTTTTCTCATGACTGCTTTATGTTAAGGAGGAAAAGTCTAAATAAAAAATTGTCTTAATTGTTTTCTAATCTTAAACATTTAAGCACAAGATGATCTAAAGAAACATAAAATGTATAGCCCAATTCTGTAGACCACTTATGGTAGCAGATCTAGGTGAAGGAATTATGAAGACTATAGTTTGGACACAGCACTGTTGAGGAGTCACAGGAAGTGCTTGGATCATGTGCATCCTGTTTTTGTGTGACAAAGCAATGTCTGAAACTGCTCCCTTTGTACTTTAGAACACCAACATTCCAAGATATTGTATTTGCAGTGGGGGTTATCTTTTACTTGATTGACTTGTAAAAAACACAGGCTGGAGTAGGAAAATAGTTCAAATACCTTAATCAAAATGGAAATTGATTTCAGTCATATTGCCATAGAAATCTAATACTTTAATACTACTACCACATTTGCCATATGGACGGGAATAACAGAATCAATAGTGATCAATTATAGCTAATAAGATTAGTTAAATATACAAGAAAGGAAGCCAATATGTTATACATAGGTAGTCAAATCTGACTGATATGTTATCCAGAAGCAAAACAGTACGATACAACATGTTCCAGGCCTCACTCCTTACCAGTCTGTGTGTGCGCGCACGTGTGGGTTGGGGGGGGAATAGTGGTAAAAAGTGCTTAATGGTAAAGAATGATAATGGGCCAGAGATGGTATGCAATGGCTCACATTGGATTTGGGATAAGCATCTACAAAATTGCATATTTACTACATCAGTAGTATCAGAAAAACAATCAATATACTATACCAGTCAGACAAGAAGTAAAAGTTGAAACTAACAGGTGCTGGCTGAGGTTGGGCCAAGACGGTGTGGTTTCCAGCTGAAGCCAAAATGGTGTCTGTTCTTACCTGGCCACCTGCAAAAATGATAGGTGCAGAGGCAGGTTTGGGGCGGTAAGGAATGGTGGCACCTTTTGGTGGAGACTGAGGACAAACACATAAAGAAGTTAAAAAGAAAAAGTAAAACAGCTAATATGTCAAATGTCATTTGCAAATTATCATGACAGTACTGACAACCAGTGTTGGGAACGAGTCTCCAAATTCACGCTGAGTCACAAGTCTCTGCCCTGCCCCGCCCCACCCCGCCCCCCACAACCTGACTCTTGCATGAGTCCTAGCATGTACCTCTGGAAGTTAATCTTCAGTCAGTTTTGATTTGAATCTTTTGGAGCTCTTTTAATTGACAGCCAATTCACAGAGGGGAAGATTTGAACCTGCAGTGTTTGCGATTTAAGTCCAGGACTATACCATGCTGGTTTTTTAACTTCTGATGCAAAGGAACGAATTCTTAAAGTGGAGAATCTATTCCAAAATAGAGAGGTTGCTTTGCCAAATAGGAAGTACAATCAAATCTGTGTTGTTGTTTTAAATTGTAGCTTACAAAAATTTATTTGCACCTGAAAATGAAGCATGTCTAGTCTCCTTGTCCTATCCACCGGTAAGGGCAGGAGATGCAGGAGCCAGGAGAATCTCACAGGAGCACCAGGCAGGGAGGAGAATGCAGAGCAACCACTGCAAAATAGCTTCTCCTCTTTCCATCCATTTTTCAGTCTAACATCTTCCTGCTCCCTGGCTGCCATGTCAAGCAAGCAGGCAGGCAGGCAGACTGCTGCTGGGTCTCAAAGCCTGCCTCCACAAACAATACTGTACAACTGCAGACAGAATTCCCCTGGTTCCAGTCTCCTTCCCTCTGGGCTATTCCATTACACAGAAGAGGGGACTGGCACACAATACTGGCACAAGCACCTTGTAGATCTCTGCAAAAGATCTACAGTAGTGCAGTTCAGATCTTTAACCCCTTTTAATCAATTTCTAGGGCAATCAGTCTGCAGGACAAGCTCCTCCTTACAAGCACCATTCCCCAAGTTTACCCCCCCCCATCTTATCCGAGGAACATGGAACATTCCATAATTTTTGCTTGAAAACCTGCCCTGTGAGATCTATCTGTGAGACTGCCTTATATTCCAAAGTAGAGGGGGGTGGTTTTGCTAAATAGAAAGAACAATCCATTATGTGGTAACATCAGGCATATGGTATGTAAAAATTGTAGCTATACAAATAGTTTCTGTTGAAATAGCTGGCTTTTGGTAACTATATCCTCTCTTTGGCCAGATATTCATAAGAACTAGAAACAGGAATTTCTTACCTTATCGGTAATTCCTGTTCCTGGTAGAAGCAGGGACATGCCTCACCAATGGGAAACACCTCTGGTGTACTTGATAGGCAGGGCTAGCTGAAAAGGAGGGGCTTGACCCCCTCACACAGGATTCCAGTCCCCAGACAAAACTTGCTGGGTCGTAAAAAGAATCCTGCTCATGAAACAACACTATGCAAACTAATTTCACACCACTCTTTCAATATCATAACCTTGCAACAAAAGAAAAAAACTATACATCTCCGAATGCCCAGAAAAGAAATTTTTGTTTTATTTTTTAGGAGACCCTAACTATCTTAACCCATAGAACAATAAAGGATCTCAAATACAATCCAGGATGAGTGGTTGACCAAGAAAATGGTGGGCGGAATGTCCCTGCCTCTAACCAGGAACAAGAATTACTGATAAGGTAAGAAATTCCTGTTTTCCTTGGTAGAGGCAGGCCATTCCTCACCAGTGGGATCTACCAGAGCAGTATCCCCAGGGTGGGTAGGTCAAACACTCATGCTTACGTAGCGACTACTTTTTGCAACACCCTTTGGCCGAGGGAAGCCTCAATCCTTGTAATGCCTTATAAAAGTATGTAGTGATGCCCACGTAGCCGCTCTACAAAATTTGGATAGAGAAGCTGTCCCATCAAAAGCCACTGAGGTAACCACCCCCCTCACTGAATGAGCCAAAATACCATCCAGAGGTGTCAATCCAGTCGCTTCATAGGCCATAGAAATATATGTTCTCAGCCATTTAGCTAAAGTCACAGCAGACACCCTTCTCCCTAGGGTATGTCTCTGAAAAGCTATGAACAATCAATCCACATTTCTAAAAGATCAGGTCTGCTCAGTATAAAATCTGAGAGCCTTCCTGACATCCAGACAATGCCAGTCCCTCTCCTTTGGATGTTTTGGGTCAGGACAAAAAGAGAATTCCTGCTGTCTATGAAAAACTGAATTAAATTTGGGGATAAAGGTGGGATCTGTCCTGAGCACAACCTTATCCCTGTGGAAAACACAGAGATTTGGATGGATGGAAAGAGTGCCCAGTTCAGACACCTGCCTTGCTGAGGTCACTGCTATAAGAAAAAGAGTCTTTAGAGATAGGATCTTTTACGGGACAGTTGCTAATGGTTCAAAAGGAGAGCATGTTAATGCTTTCAACACCATGCTCAGATTAGATCCCAGGTAGGCACCCTCCTAATGGGAGCTGGATTCAAGTTGGAAACACCACTCAAAAAATGTTTTAACATGGGGATCAGCCACTGCCTCAGATGTTCCTAGTGTGACTTGAAGGGCAGCCACCTGTCTCCTTAAAGTACTGGTAGTGAGCCCCTTGTCCAAATGGTCCTGAAGGAACTCTAAAATAACTTCAACTGATGGGTTGGTAGGGAAGACACGGTGGTTTTTGCACCAACCACGGAATACCTTCCATGTTGATCTATATATACTCTTTTTGTGGAAAGTCATCGAGGAGAAAGCATAGAAGCAATCACCTTGTCAGAAAATCCCAAATTCCTGAGACTTACCCTTTCAACCTCCACACAGACAGCTATTATCATGCCGTTGTACAAATCGATGGTAAGGCCACACCTGGAATATTGTGTACAGTTCTAGTCGCCACACCTCAAAAAGGACATAGTAGAGCTGGAAAAGGTGCAGAAGAGAGCGATGAAAATGATTATGGGACTGGGGCACCTCCCTTATGAAGAAAGACTGCAGCGTTTGGGGCTCTTCAGCCTAGAAAAAGGGCACCTGAGGGGGGACATGATTGAGACATACAAAATTATGCACGGAAGGGATAGAGTCGATAGAGGGGTGTTCTTTTCCCTCTCTCAAAAAATCAGAACCAGGGGGCATCCGCTAAAACTGAGGGTTGGGAGAGTTAAAACAGATAAAAGAAAGTACTTTTTTGCCCAGCTGGTAGTTAATCTGTGGAACTCTTTGCCACAGGAGGTGGTGATGGCATCTGGTCTAGATGCCTTTAAGAGGTGAATGGATGGATTTCTGGAAGAAAAGTCCATCGTGGGCTACAGGCCATGATGGATTGTGCAACCTCCTTACATTAGTAGTAGGCTACTTCAGGGTACCGGGTGCAAGGGAGTAGCAACAGGATGCAAGCATCTTGTTGTCTCATGCCTCCCTGCTGGGTAAAAGGGTATTTATCTGTTCTCACTCTCCCCACACTCAATTTTAGTGGATATCCTCTGGTTCTGGTATTGTGAGAGAGGGAAAAGAACGTCCCTCTATCCACTTCATCCCGTGCATAATTTTATATGTCTCAATCAAGTCCCCCCTCAGGCACCTTTTTTGTAGGCTGAAGCCAAACACTGTAGCCTTTCCTCATATGGGAGGTGCCCCAGCCCCGTAACCATTCTGGTTGCTCTCTTCTGCACCTTCTCTAGTTCCCCTATATCTTTTTTAAGGTGTGGTGACCAGAACTGTACACAGTACTCCAGATGTGGCCTTACCATCTATTTGTACAGTGGCAATTCCAGGTAACAGCTCCTGGAGACGGTTCCAAGGACCCAGGCATCCGAGATCACCCCTGGCCAGGGGTGAGCAAACTCCAGAAGCCAGGTCCCCACTCTGGGAACCTGACTCTGAACGTTGGCGTCAGGCAATTCTATCTTTGCCTGACCTGCCTCCAGAGGAGTAAGCCTGATTGGACTGGAACATACCGTCTTTGGAAATGCTTGCCCTTTTGCCACCTTGGTCTGAATTTAAACTGATGTCTGGCTCTGCCTTGGGGTCAAAAGGAATGAAATCCCTGGAAAGGCTTTGTCTTACTGTCTCCCCTGGTCGATGTTGGTAAGACCTTTCTCTTATCCCTTGATTCAATGAGCACTGGATCTACAGTAGAGCCTGCCCAAAAAGCCCACCACCGAAGTACAGCAAGCCTGCCAAACAGGTCTGGGATCCTTCATCAATACCCCAATTTCTCAGCCAGAGATTACTCCTAGCGACAATGTTAAATGTCAGGGCCTGAGAATAAAATTGAACAGAATACGCGGGCCACTCTCTCCCTCTGAAGTGGAAAGAGCCGCTACTGGTGCATCAACCAAAGTTGTCTATAACTTATGTAACAGCTCTTTTGGGAATGAATTGCTCACCAGCCTTGAATCCTTCTTTCCATGAGGAGGGGACTGCCATTCTATATCCAAAACGTTCTGAAAAGCCTCTCTGCTTTGAAAACTCCCTGAGGAAAAAGAACCTTACAAGATGACTTAGTCAGGGTAGCTTGAGATTTATTCTCCTCCTAATGAGAAGCCAGATTCAAAGATTTAACTACTTTATCTAAAAGTCTTTGAAACAATTCAACAGGAAAGAGGCAGTCCTGACCAGCCTCTGTGCTGTCATCCTCATCATCAGACAATTCACCTTCCTCTAATGAGGCCTCCTCCTCAGAGGAATTAAGAGCAGACTCCCAAGTCGTGTGGGGAGCTGAGTTCTTAGTGGCAAAAGAGTCCCTGTCAGGCATTTTAGAAACCAAGTGATGTGTCATTTGTTTTTTTCTTTTTGGATAAGACAGAATGGCCAATATTGTCTGAGGTCTCTGAAGACTGGATTGAGGCAACAGGACTAGAAGTTATTTTCCTCTTAACTTTTTACTGCTCCTGCATTGAGGAGTCTCAGAAACCTGACAGAAACCTTGCCTGGCCAATCTGGAATCAACCAGATTCTCCAGCTAGTGTAACGCATGGGCTGCCAAAACATTTCTGCCAAATTTCACATTTCTGCCAAAAATGTTTTAATAACACCATGGGGGCTCCCCTGCACAGCAGTCCTCCCCCGTTTAGCAAAGGGGGCCATCTGAAAGGTCCCCAGGTGCACAGAGCTGGATTCAGAGGCTGCGTCTGAAGACATGCTAGGTTTTCCACCAAAATTCAGATGCCTCAGATGCAGGCAACTTAACACAAGGTGGCGCCCAGGCAGGCCCTCACATGGAACTGTTGCTTGTGAGCGTGGGGCAGACTAGGGCGCATTGATTTCTTTACCCTGCCTGACCTGATCGAACGCTGCAAAAGTGCTGAACGGTCTGGGAGTGCCAAAAAATCTCCCACAGCCTGCTCTGAGAAGAGAGGACCAGGAGCAACCTCTCAGCCTCTGAGGTAACTCGTTCATCAGCCCACTTGCAATGAGCAGCTGACAGGGTCGCTAAAATGGCTGTTTTTTGAAGCTTGTCACTCTGAAGGTAAAAAAACCCACCTCCGCTCCTGTCCCTAACCGCCTCACAGCACTTGCTAAGGGACTGGGAACAGGGACACACTCAAGAGAAAAAAACCAGGTAGGAGAAGCTGGCCACAGCAACTGACTCCACCGTGAGGCAGGAACAATCTGGGGACTGGAATCCTGTGTGAGGGGGACAAGCACCTCCTTTTCAGCTGGCCCTGCCTATCAAGTACACTGGAGGTGTTTCCCATTGGTGAGGAATGGCCTGTCTGTACTAGGGAAAGAGAAACTAGAATAGCTCAATTGGGTAAGGAGCTACAGAATGAGTTAGAAATCTTAAGGTTACTGGTTCAAATCCCAATGGGGTCAGCAAAAAGATAAATTTATAAAAATGGAAAAGGGATGGATAAACTAATTTAAATGCATGGGGAACCCACAGAAATCCCATAAATAAGAGGGAGTCTTGGGAGGGCGACAGCCACATGGAGTCCAGGAGCAAAATTCAGTTGCTGGAGTGAAGGGACCTCAACATGATCACTTCAGGAGCTTGTGACTTGTGATCCAAGTCACAAATCAGAGACAGATAGCACAATCCTAACCTGGAATTAGGCCGCTACAGTTAGGCCAGCAAAGTTTGACTGGCACAAGGGACACCGTAAAGTATGTTTGGACCACTCTCTGTCAGAGAGGCCAGCACCCAGACATGCACCATCCCCTCTGACTCCGAGTGGTTCATACGCGCTTTACGGTGGCCCACCCAAACCTTGCTGGCCTAACTGTGCCGGCCTGACTCTAGGTTAGGATTGTGTCCAGAGTCACTGACATGTGAGACTTGAGTCTCATTAGAGTCACGCCAAAATGTGAAAACTTGAGTCCTAACTCTTTTTTCCCATCTCTGCTGACATCCCCAAAGTATCACAGTGAAATGCTACAAGTACTTTTTCTTTTACAGTGGCATTTTGGTTTTTATGTATGTATGAGTGTTTTTAACCTTCAATAGAAGTGGTTCCCAAACCTTTTAGAGGCCACAGAGGTTGATGCCTGATTTATAAATGTTAATGACAGTGGCTACAATAGTGATTGAGTAGCAGTGCTTCTTCCCAAGTAGCAGTTTGTTTAACCCTTGAGGCACTTAGCCTAAGGTTTCTCAAACAGTGGATCATGATGACCCACTTGATGTCAGGTGGGGCCTGGGTTGGGGCCATCCACCCGCTCTTGCATCTGGTTTGCTCCAAATTGGAGCCCTCTGGAGGTAATTGGAAGCCGTATCAGGCCTTCACAGGCCTCCAAAAACAGCTGGAAAGTCATTTCCAGTTTACTTCCGGGTTCATGAAAATTACTTCCAGTTGCTTCCAGAGACCTGTGAGGCCTTCTGAGGCCAGAGCCAGAGAATGAGGTGGGTCACAGTGCTCTCTGCCCTAGAACAGGTGGGTTGTGGCAGGGGACGTCTGAGAAGTGCTGACACAACCTAATCTGCCCTGTCAACAAAAATTGGGTCATGACCCGCTCATGGATCCTAAATCCACAGTTTGGGAACTGCTATTCTATAGTATTTTGGAGCTGCTACAACTGAGGGTTGGTTCAAAGATATTCCCACTGTGCCTAACTTAAACATGGGAGGGCAAAGGAACAAGCCACAGGCACTAGCCCCTCGACTCCATATAAACATGTGTACTCAATGAGTAGAGTCCACTTTTATAATTAATTCAATAACTTCACAAATTAGACTTACTCATATACAAATATACATCTCAGTTCATTGAAAATATGGAAGAATAAGAGAGTTTCAGGTTTCTGCATTAACTCAGGTAATGCACAAACCTGAAACTCTCTTCCCAAGTACCACCAGGTATAGGTAGTGTATTCTTTATGTGCGACGTGGCTGTAGAAATTGTTGGAGAAGTTTTCTAGAAATACTTTTAAAAAATGAGACTTAAGATGCTAAATAACAGGATTGAAAAGCATGAAGACACCATTATTCCTTAATAAGCCACAGTTAGTTTCCCTCTTACAATTTCATTTCAAAAATACGTCTATTGCATTAGTTTGAAGTATATCTCTTCCTAGTAGAGCTATTTTCTAGTATCATTGGGAGTAAGATGAGTGCTGAATACTGAGTACTGAGTACTTAGTGCTGAGACAAAGATTGTAACAAGTTTAATGGTCCATTCTATGCAGAATCCTGTTTCTTAAAGTTGAGGCTAAAAACTTAGGGCAATGATGGAATACCCACTCTTTATTATTGACGGACAGTCAGTCCTCATTATCTGCTAGGGTTGTTGTTGTTGTTCAGTCGCCAGGTTTTGCCCAACCCTATGGACCACTATGCGACCCCATGGACCACAAAATGCCAGGCCTCTCTGTCTTCTACTAGCTTCTGGAGTTCGCTCAAATTCATGTTCGTTGCATCAGTGACGCTATCTAACCATCTCACCCTCTGCTGTCCCCTTCTTTTGCCTTCAATCTTTCCCAGCATGAGGGCTTTTCTAAAGAGTCCTCTCTTCTCATGAGGTGGCCAAAGTATTTGAGCTTCAGTATTTATCCTTTCAAGAAGCAATCAGGCTTGACTTCCTGTAGGATTGCCTGATTTGATTTCCTTGCAGTCCAGGGGACTCTCAGGAGTCTTCTCCAACATCACAATTTGAAAGCATCTATTCTTCGGTGCTCTGCCTTCTTTATGGTCCAGCTCTCACAGCCATACATGACTACTGGGAAAACCATAGCTTTGACTACACAAACCTTTATTGGCAGGGTGATGTCTCGGCTTTTTATTAAGTTGTCTAGGTTTGCCATAGCTTTCCTCCCAAGAAGTAAAAGTCTTTCAGGGCACAATCCTAACCTGGAGTTAGGCCGGCACAGTCAGCAAAGTTTGGCCAGCATAAGGGACACTGAAAAGTATGTTTGGACCACTTTTATAGAGCAATCCTATACCCCCCCCTTGCGCCAGTGTTGAGCTCTTGTGCCTGCTGAAGGCTGTCGCAAACGTGTTGTCAAGTGTGTCTGCGTCGGCACTGTGGCGCTGGACCGGCACTAGTCAAGCATCGGCGTAGCTCAGTTGGCACAGGGCCTCCACGAGGGCGTTCTGGGGGCATAACTGGGCAGTGCAGTGGGCGGAGACGCCGATTGTGATGCAGGACAGCTGTAGTGCCATATCCTAATGCCTGATTCGGGCCACTCCTGTCCACATTCCTCTGCGCCTGCAGAACAGCAGGCACAAATCCGAGCAGGCCCATAGGGGTAACAGGGGCTTACGCAGGTACAAGGGGAAAACCTCCCCTTGTCCTGGATGCTGCTGCTGCTGCCACCTAATAGGCTTTAGGATACAGCCCTGCTATGTTAGCCTTACTAGGCCAGCATAGTATAGGATTGTGCTCCTGAAGTCAGAGGCAGCACATAGACATGCACCATCATCCCTGACTCTGAGAATAGCCCAAACGTGCTTCACGGTGGCATTTATGCCGGCCAAACTTTGCTGGCCAAATTGTGCTGGCCTAACTCCAGGTAAGGATTGCACCCTTAATTTCATAGCTGCAATCACCGCCTGTGGTGATCTTGGAGCCCAGGAAAATAAACTCTGTCACTGCTTCCATTCCTTCCCCTTCATTGCCATGATCTTAGTTTTTTTAATGTTCAGCTTCAAGCCAATTTTTGCACTTTTCTCTTTCACCTTCATCAGAAGGTTCTTCACTTCTTCCTCATTTTCAGCCATTAGAGTGGTATTGTCTGCATATCTGAGGTTGTTGGTATTTCTCCCAGCAATCTTGATTCCACCTTGATTTTGCTAGGGTTCGATTCCTGGAAATCCTTGCAGCTAGTGAATTCACAGATAATGAACCATTGATCCTATGGGATCAATGGGACTAGGTGCAAGGGCTTCCTTATCTGCCATCAGAAGAATCCAGCAGAGACCCTCAGGAAGCCAGCAGTGCAGCAGGAAGTGCCAAAAGATCTCAGAATGCTGCAAGGACCTTTAGAATGGCACCTGCGACAAGCATGAACCCCTTAAACATGGTCAGCGAATGCTTCTGCCAGTCATTTTCAAAGGGTCAGCGCTGGTCGCAGGTGCTGTTCTGAAGATCCTTGCGGCCTTTGTAAGGTCTCTGCATAGTGGATAAAGAGGGCAGAGGTGCAGATAACAAGGAAAGTAGCAATTCTGCCCCTCACAGATAAGCGAGGTTGCAGATAAAGAGGATTGACTGTATGTCTTCTGGGAGCTTAAGTGTTAGGGTCCACTATCAGCCGGTATATCCTGAATATCTGGAGGGGGAGGCAGAGAGGAGGCAGGAGTAGGTGGCAATTGTGCACGCCATATTTTATCCCCTCCATTTCAACCCACCCACTCCTTTCCTCTTCTTGGAGATATGCCACAAAAATAGGTGGCATACGTCTGAGAAGACCCATTGCCTACCAGGATTTAAGTTGAAAATGTTTTTACTTACCTCCCTCAGGCTATGAGCGTGCCCCCCTCATCACAGAATGCAGCATGTGCCTTTTGGGCATGCATGCATTGGTGCTGGTGGTGGAAAATAGGACTGGGTCCTTAGTCATTGAACTTAACAGTTGTCAAAGGGATGGACACATCACTGCACTAATGGACATGTCTATAAGGTGCTGCATATTATTGCTTTGAGAACATGAGTCTTCTCAATCACAGTTACTGGGATTTGAAGGAAAGCATGTAAGAATCACCCCAATAATCACCAAATCACTTCTCAGTGCTTGGGAATTATATCCTACCTCTAGCATAACCACGCAGATTTGCTTTACACACTGAATAATGGCATCAGGTGTACCCGATATAGTTACAGCACGTTCTGTGGAGTTTGGTAGCATATCCCCAGCAACCTGTACTTGGGCTCCTGTGGACTTAAACAGAAACAGAGGTGTTACAAGAAATGCAACCATCATGCAAATGGTTCATTTACTATGAAGGCATAAGAACACAATCAAACTTCCCTGATCATAAAGCAGCATTCTCCACAAAAGTCAATCCTGGCTAATAATAATAACTA
Organism: Lerista edwardsae; assembly: GCA_029204185.1. Classification (NCBI taxonomy): domain Eukaryota; kingdom Metazoa; phylum Chordata; class Lepidosauria; order Squamata; family Scincidae; genus Lerista; species Lerista edwardsae. Next base: position 3,369,878 of record JAJKFI010000080.1, read on the forward strand.
CAGCTCAGTTCCTTACAACATCTTGGGTTCTTAGATAAGAGGATTGGATATGGAAGGCAAACTTCACTGAGAGAGAGAGAGAGTGAAGCTGGGTATGTTTTAGGACATAGACTCTGTTCCTACAGAGCACCAGGGAGGGCTGGCAAGCCTGGCCAGCATCTTCAGTGAATGGACTATGCTTCCTTGAATATACTCCACAGTCCTCGGCAACACACAGGGGTTCTAGGGCAGAGGTTCAGGTTTCTCAAAGAAGAAGTCTCTGAAGGTAGAAACTTTGGAAACCACTTTGCTAAGGAAAACAATCAGTGCTCTGGCATGCTGGCTTACCTCCCTGATTTCTTTGATTTTGGATCCTCCTTTGCCGATAAGGGATCCACACTGGCTTGCTGGCACTACAAGTCGCAGCGTTACAGGTGGCTTGCTTGTAACTGTGCTGTTTGTCATTGAGGCATTGATATCCTGTGACGACGACAACAATAAAACGAGGTAAGGATTTTTATCTCCTTGAGATTTAAAGGGGATCAAACTGGTTGGAAAAAAAAACCCCAGAATAAATTGTCTACAAACAATTTGAATTCTTGATGAAAGAATAAAACAAAAAATTGAGCTTCAACACAATTGAAGCCAAATGTATATTTCTTCATTCTGATAGGGCACAACTCCTGTGCAACAGCAACCCTTGTAACACTCTTCTAGCTAGCCTTGAGTAAAACTTTGCAAAAAAAAACCCTCTCTTACTAAACTCACAATCAAAGTATGCCAAATTTGCAAATATCGAAGCATCATTAGTGAGAAAAGTAATGGAAAAATCAAGTAGCAACTTGCTATGTTTGACCCTTATTAAGAAATTTACTACTTCAGGCAATGTTTTTAAAAAGGAAGAAAAGAAATTCCCTCCATTTGAATCCCATGGTCATCAAATTTGAAATTTTTGTTTCAACTCAGGGCCCAATCCAACTTTCCAGCACTGAGGCAAGGGAACAAACATTACCTTATCCTTGAGGAAGCCTCCATAACTACCCTCCCACCACAGGATGCAGTGCAAACCCCAATGGCACAGCTACATCAGAGCTGAAAGTTGGATTTGGCCCTCAAATCCAAAATAGAGCCAGAATTATCAAAGTTTTGTTTCTGTCTCTGTTAGTATACATTACTGAGCTGATTTGCCATACAAAATTATTGGTGTGCTTAAATGGCTCACTAGTTCTCTCTTTTTCATTTTTTTTTAAAGTAACGTTAGCATTTCATTTTTTTGGCAATGAAACATTCTGTATCAGGTTAGAACAAACATTTGAAAATACAAATACTGTTGGAGTGTAGCTTATTTCAGCTACCATTTAACTTACTTCTTCAAATTTTAGTGCAATCATAGAAAAAGCCTTAAAAATTGCATCTGTTGGGCCTGTTATCGTCACAATTCTTTCTGGACAGGATCCTTCTGAGATGTTGATTCGAGCACCACTCTAGAAGAAGAACATTTTTAAAAAGAAAAACCTGTTTGCCTTCTTTCTGCAAAGAGTCTACCAGAAAAACTTAAGCATAGGACCACCACTTTAGTTAGTTCAACCGCTCATATGTAACTCCACCCCACATAGGGAGAGTATTACTTGAAGGCATTCTTTGGTCAGAGAAGCATCAGATACAGCCATGGAATTCTGGTTTACTAGAATCAAGGTTTACAAAAAAGGTTGGTGCTGTCATGAACACAATGGTGCTAGCTGGTTAAGGGCTGGTAGAGAGATGACAGCAATGAGAATTACTTCTCAGCAATGTCCAGTGTTACTAATATAGCGATTAAGCACACTGCTGGGCATCCATGGGATCTGTGCTCATTTTCCTTGACAGCAGCAATTTCTTGTGTTCCAGTGGATGTTGATTTGGAAGACCCCCTGACCTGCTCCTCAGGGGATACCAGTGCACATGTAGAAACTCATACACAAGCATGACCATTATCCACTGTAAGTTTATAAAATACTAGCTTTTATGTACCCGGCTTCGCCCGGGTGTTTATATGTGCCATCCCCGACCCCCAGCTACTCACCAGGCATACAGATGGCCCATTTATATGTCCCATCCCTGCCCCCCTCACATGTGTGCCCAGGTGTTTATATGTCCCATCCCTGACCCCCCCTCACATGTGTGCTCAGGTGTTTATATGTCCCATCCCTGACCCCCCACTCACATGTGTGCCCGGGTGTTGATATGTCCCATCCCTGACCCCACCCCCACTCACATGTGTGCCCGGGTGTTGATATGTCCCATCCCTGACCCCACCCCCACTCACATGTGTCCCTGGGTGTTGATATGTCCCATCCCTGCTGCTGTACTGTTTCTGTTGCTGTAGGTGTAGTAGCCCTCTGTTTCATATCCTGTAGTTGTTTGTGACGCTGCTGTGCTGTTTGTGTTGCTCTAGATGTAGCAGCCCTGTCTCTCTTATCGTGGAGTCTTTTGTCACGCTGCTGTACTGTTTCTGTTGCTCTAGATGTAGCAGCTCTGTGACGTAGCGTTGCAAGTTGTTGTTTTTTTTCCCTCAGGTGTTTCCTGTGTACACTGTTGTTTCATCTTTGTAGCCTTTGGTTGCACCTGCCCAATTGCCTTACGTTACACAGTGAAAGTAAACTTTCAGAGAGAGCAACAGCCACAGCACCTTGTGCCAACTGTCCACTGCCAAGCAGGGACTGCCCACATGTCCACAGAACACATTGTATCGGTTTGCCTGCGTGAAACCTGTTTGCTGTTGTTTGTCTTCAACTGTCAAGAGTTCAGTTGCTGCCTGAAGATTCCGCATGTCATTTGCATGTACTTTGCATCTCATCATGACATCACCAGAGCCTCGGAATGTTCGGTTCAGCCCATAGCCGTCCATAGAGAACCACAAATTCGCTTGTACCCGCGCCCGTGGGGGCGCGATCCGTTCCAAAACCGCGCAGCGATGGTTTCGGGGGGCCAAGGCACCCGCGTGCCGAGTTTGGCGCGACTCGGTCCAGGCGTTGCGGAGCCTATGTGGAACAAACATACATACACACATACACACGCTCTTCTTTATATATATAGACTAGCTTTTATGTACCCGGCTTCGCCCGGGTGTTTATAGGTGCCGTCCCTGACCCCCCCCCACTTCCCAGGCATACAGATGGCCCATTTATATGTCCTATCCCTGCCCCCCCACTCTCATGTGTGCCCGGGTATTTATATGTCCCATCCCTGCCCCCTCCCACTCTCATGTGTGCCCGGGTGTTTATATGTCCCAACCCTGCCCCCCCCACTTCCCAGGCATACAGATGGCCCGTTTATATGTCCCATCCCTGCCCCCCCACTCTCATGTGTGCCCGGGTATTTATATGTCCCATCCCTGCCCCCCCTCTCATGTGTGCCTGGGTGTTTATATGTCACATCCCTGACCCCCCCCCCCACTTCCCAGGCATACAGATGCCCCGTTTATATGTCC
>JAJKFI010000080.1:3383322-3409228 GCA_029204185.1 Lerista edwardsae
CATACATACATACATACATACATACATACATACATACATACATACATACATACATACATACATACATACATACTATTTTTTTAACAATAAATTTGCTTTCTTCCAGCTTCTTGCAGGTGTTTAAAGAGTTTCACTTGCATTAAAAGAAAAGCCATAGCTCAGAAGAAGAGCATCCTCCCTGTATAGAAAATACTGTACATACATACAATGTATACATAAATGATACATAATACATAAATGATGGGATGTGGTGGTGCTGCGGGTTAAACTGCTGCAGCTGGACTTCCTGACCAGAAGGTTGGGAGTTAGAGACTGTTCAACGGAGTGAGCTCCCATTGCTTGTCCCAGCTCCTGCCAACCTAGCAGTTCGAAAGCACCTAAAAAGGCAAGTAGATAAATGGGTACTACTTCGGTGGGAAGGTAACGGCATTCTGTGCGCTACGGCGTATAGTCATGCCGGCCACATGACCACGGAAGCTTGTCCTCGGACAAACGGTGGCTCTACAGGCTTAGAAACGGAGATGAGCACCTCCCCCTAAAGTCGGTCACGACTAGACCATTCGGTCGTGGGAAAACCTTTACCTTTTTTTATAGAAAATACATGGCTCAATACATTGTCAGGCAGGTAGAGAAAAAATCCTATCTAAAATCTTGGCTAGTCACTGCCAGTCAGAATCAACAATACTGGCCTAGACGGACCAAGAACCTGACACAGTATAAGGCAGAAGTGGCCAAACATATGCGAGCCACATATGGCTCTTTGACATATAATGTGCAGCTCATGGCAATATGCTGGCTGAGCTCCTTATTGCATCACAATTAATATAAAAGGTAAATTAGAATTTTTCAGGCTTTATGATATTTACCGGGTTAAACATTGCACCTCTCAAACATCTGAAGTTTATTATATGTGGCAAGTTAATAAGCAAGTTTGGCCACCTCTGGTATAAAGAAACATCCTATGCTCTTATCTCAGGAATCCTTACTCCACCCATATTACAAATGGGTGACTGAGAAATAATGGCCTTTAAGGGAAGAACAACACACCTTGAGACAAACCCAAGCTTCCCCCCAGTACCTGCCTCAGGGTGTCAATGTAGGGTGGCAGAATTTGCAGTGAGCAGAAAGTGTTGTTTAATCGCTCCCAATAATTCTCTCTGCAAATGTTCCTTAGGCTGTTCTTGTTCCAGGAATTTCTTTTCCCTTGACATATAGCACAGCATAAGAATCATAGACAAGCACCAGTTTGATATCACATAAAGCATGGGGCGGGGGTGCGGGCAGCGATGGGATCTACAAATGAACAAAGGGAACGCTGGGTGGGACTTAAGCGGGGCTTCTGCGTGATTGGCTGCCCATCCGTAGCGTTCCGCAGCTGTCCTGGCCTCGGGGGGGCTGCCCCCGGTTAGCACATCCCCCGCTGCTCGCCCAAGCACCTGGCGCAACCCTCACCTGTCCCCCCGCGGCGAGCAGGAGCCCCCCCCAGGCCAGGGCAGCCGCGGAACGCTACGGACGGGCTGCCACTCAAGCAGAAGTCCCGCCCAGCGTTCCCCTTGTTCATTTGTAGATCCCATCGCTGGGTGCGGGGGTGCGGTGTCCTTGAGCCATGCTGCACTGTATTTTCCCAGATGGACAAATGTGTTGATGCCTACTTCACACAAGTGTAGGATAACTGAAATGGAAATGCTAAGTACATATTTTTGGGATCATGAGCGTATAAAATTGGTGCAGCAAGCCCATCACATAGATTCTTCAGGGTGCAATCCTAAATTGACCCGGAATGGTGAGGCCATCGGGCCTGCGCCATATCCAGTGCACCTTAGGTGCGCAGGGGAGCCTCCCTGGGGACACTGGACGCATCCCAGCACCGCCCCTCCCACCTCTCCGAACTGGCCTTGCCGAGTTCAGCTGCGCAAAGGCAGCTCAGCACCAGCACTCTTGGGCCAACACTGCTGCTAGCATCAGCCCAAGAGCTCTACCACTGGACGGTGCTGGTTGACGCCCCCACATTGGCACTAGTGACGTTACCACGTAGCGTCGCCACAACATCACTTCCAGAATTGAGCCCTAATTAAATGTCAGGACAAATAGACTGCTCTTAGCTTGCACTACCAACAAAGATAGTGCTGTGAAATAGAGCCCAGTATTTTGCAGGGAGGGGGTAAGAATTTTCGTCCTTCTGTAGGCTCCCCAACTTTCCTGGCTCTTCTCCAATGTTGTCAGAAGGACCTTCTTATCTTTAGTTATTTTAGGTATTTGTGTCAGCAAATACAACAGCTAGGTAAGAGCCAAGGAAGGTCAGTGCAGAATTGAGGCACAGCACAATACTTGTTTCCCTGTATTTGCTGCTTGTTGTTCCAGTGTATGGAAATCTGAAAAACTGCATTTCAAAGCCCTCATTGCTCATGTAATAATGGGACACACTAGCCTTTGATACAATTCCCTTTGGGGGAACAAAAGCTTCTCTTGGCAAGACTACAGATCCTGCTTGTTGTAGGTTACACATGTCTTTCCAGTCAAGCATGATTAATAACTCACCCCCAAAAAATGTGCATGACCCAATGGTGAGGCTTCTTTCAACTGTAACATCAGCATTATGAGCTCAGAATTCTTCTAATTTCAAAATGGGCTCCAACAATGGAACAATAATTTAATTACTTTTTCTGCAGCCTGCACCATTCTGTTGCATTACTTTGTGCTATGAGCCGAGCAGTTTACAGAAAATGCTTGCAGACTTCCAGGATTATTGTGTGCAATCCTTTCAACATCTACTTCCAAAAAAAGACTTTGTTTTCAATGGCATAAAGAATAAACAAAGTCTATCCAGACAAATTGGGAAAAGTCAAGAGGGTTAAAGGAAAGAATGCTGCACCAAAAGGACAAAATTGACAGCTGCCAGGAGAAAAGCAAAATAAAAATATATCCCAAGCAGTTCAGAGGCTGATTTGGTCACTCTGAAAACATTTTCAGATAGAGAATGCAAAATGCAGAAACATGAGTAATTCAGCAAATTCCCTTTAATGCCCAAGGGCAAACTGTCAAGGGGATACAAGTAGTACACTGACAGATATTCCTAATGAGTAAATCCAAAGCAGAAGAAAGTTTGATTGGTTTAATCTCGATTAGGACTGCAAGCATTACCCAGTGTCATTGGTAGATTAATTTGTGGGAGACAATTTAGATCAGTGGAGCTGTGGTTAAGGGTGTACCTGCCTATTTTTGAGACACGTTACTGTAATAGGGAATGAAAGACAAGATATGAAAGGTGGCCTTGCCTTTGTACCATGATTAGTAGCCTTTACTCAATACAATTCAAGTTTCTGTATAGGATCTCAAAAAGGTACCGATATTGAGAACTGAGCAATGTGCAAATACATTAATGGCCCAATTCTATCTCCTCCCTTTCCCCATCAGTGAGGGGCTGAAAAGGCGCACGCTGTATCGTGGGAGTGGGAACAGCAGGAGACATTGGAAGGGGATTCCTTTTCTGCTGTGTAAGCCTCCTGCTCTCTAGTGGGTCTCCTCAGAGCTGTGCCAGCTCTTTAGCAGGTGCAAGGAGAGAAAGAGCGCAGGGAGGCTATGGAAATGGAGGAAATGGAAGAAAGAGTAGTTCATTTGTACTGATTGCAGGAGGAATGTTAAACATACAGGCTATGAATTTTCTTGAAGTTCCGCTACAATACAAATTATGTGACTTGTTAGTTTGGATGCCAGCATATCATTGCTTAGATTAATTTGGTAATTAACACAGAGGTTAACGTAAATGATTTAGGGCACAATCCCGAGGGCCCTGTAGTGCCAACGCAACATCATTGTGTCAGCACTATGTCATTAGCGCTGACACGGGGGGCGCCCCACCCCGCGTCAGGGCTAACACTCCCAGGCAGGCGCTAGCAGTAGTGTTGGCCTGGGAGCGCAGATGGAGAGCTGCCCTTGCGCCAGCCGAACTCAGCTGGCACAGGGGCAGTTCTGGGAAGGCCGGAGGGCAGGGGTGGGCGGAACTGGGCGGGCCGGCCCAGGGGAGGGGGTGGGTTTTTCCTAGGCCTCGTCCCTGAGCCGCTCGGCCTCCTTGGTTCTGCGCCCACAATTTTGAGGGCGCAGATCCAAGGAGGGCATTGGGGAGGCAGGTGCATTCTGATGGATCATTCCTATGATATGTGATCTGTAAACAATGGCTCTATTTGGAATACACTGTATCTTTCTTGTAGCTTGCTGGGCTTGGAGAATACTTCAGTGGGGCTTGATAACAAGATCATTGTTTTATTCAAAGTCACATGATCATGCTCTATTTACACAATCAGCTTGGGAAGGCATATTAATGGCTTTTTTAAATGAAGAAAGATCGTGAGAAAGAGTTCTCAAGAGTGGGGCTTAGTTCACACTGGAAATTGTCTGCAAGAGGAAAGGAAGCTACCACCCCACCAGCACCCTTTCAGCACCATCCCAGAATATATGAATCAAGGCTACGATTTGCAACTACACAAAAGAGTGCAGCTGACCTGCTCTGGGTTATGAATAATATTGCCTCTGCTATCAAGGCCAACTGCACAGTGAATGTAATGCTTCGGTAAGGAACTTCGTAACTGCCAATATTTCCACAGGGCAATAGGGTCCACCTAAGTCTATTTTAAGCTGTGCTACACAAATTCTGGCATGCCAGTCAGGGTTTATTTGGAAATGACAACAAGCCTGTGGTGGTTTCAAGATTACTGTTTTTCAACAGAGGTCTGAGTTTGAAACAGAATCACTCTCGGAAGCATCCCTGAGCTACCCATTGTTTGCTTATTGTGCAACTGTCTTAAGTGCTAAGTTCATTGTTATGGCTCTTGTTAGGAGAAAGAATCTCATCTTTCTTGTTTTTTGAATGACCCTAGTCAAGCTAAGCCTGAAAGAAGACATTCTAGTGTAATTAACAGAGCTGAGTTATCCAAGCTATTTATAGTCAACAGAGCATGTTTTCTCTTTGCACTAAAGGACAGTAAGACCATTACAAAACACAAGAACAAATGGAAAGTTAGGCCTCAGTACAGCTCCTTTGTGATTTGGAGTAACCATACCATACAATCCTTTTTCATTTCATGTTACTGCAATCAGAAATTGCATGACCAACAAGGTCAAGTGCCACTTCCCTGACAGCCTTAGGCCTAGCATCACCTGAGAGCAGAAATGCCAATTTTTCATTTTCTTAAAAATTGCTCCCCTAGGGTGAGGACAGAGGGCAAAGCCATGCAAGAGCAGTTGTGGTGCCTGCTGGGTTCAAGGTTTAGTAATAAGAACAAGCACAACAATCATCTGTCAGGCCAGCTCTGCTGTTTACTGGTTTTTCATATTGTGATACTAGTTAATTCCCAAACAGCCTAATCCTAACTAAATCCTCATCCGGTGATGCACAAAGGAACTATATTGGCCCTTTAATAATGCTATTGCACTATTCCCGTTGTATGACCAAAGTACATTGCTAAATATATCGGCCCACAACGCTGAAACATGCTTCATATAAAATCAGTGAATTGTGTTTTTGAATATATTTTTTTGCCTAAGGAGCTTATTCTTTTCCTAAATAACACAATAGTTTTAATAAGGACTTTCTACGTTCTTATTTTGCTATTTATTTAATCAATTCTTATCCTGCCTTTCCATCCACAGTATAACCAAGGCAGATTACAAAAAACATAATAAAATACAATAAAAACTGCATGTTCTTCAAACGTATTTTTTCAGTGATATTGACTGAATTAAGAACGGTTCAGAATCCTAAGGCTGCAATTCCTTGCACACATATTTGGGAATAGATTTCATGGATCTCAGTGGGACCTTCTATGAACACATACAGGAGTGCACTGCATATTTTCATTTCTAGTAAGTTGTATGCAGCACAATCTTATGCACATCTTCCTGGAAGCAAGTCCATCTCAATACCGTGGAATATCTTCTGAGGTACATTGCAGCCTGCAATGTACTGCTGCCTTACAGTATTTTCCTCTTTGAACATCCTTAACATATAACCTTTACCTTAACATATACACATTAGTCAAAATGACTCCCACAAAAAGGGTTTTCATTAAGGTCACAGCCTTGTAACCTCTTAAGTATCAGTGAAGTGGCACAAATCAATTCCTATTCTAAGAAATTGCCTGACAATCGTCATTCACAGGCTCAGTGTGTTAGTTTTAAAATTAAAATCCGAGTTCATGAAAGACCATTTCTTTCCAGTGATCAATTCTGAAGCTTATTTGTGGTTGTCAATAAGACGACTTTAAAAATGGCATTTTAAGCAATGATTGCAACAGCACAAATTTCCACATTTTTTGCACATCAACTAGGTGATGATATGAACCAAACCCAAACAAATGCCATCATCCCACCGTTTTGCTGTACACTGGCACATGCAGCTCAGAAGATCCAAAAGACTGACAGGAATGACCAGTCATGTGATCATTCAGCCAGCCGTAGTTTGCATGCTGTTCCAAGTGGTTTTGGCACTCAGGTGTCTCATCACACTGTTTCTATTTTAACTTCTTGCCACATTGAAGTGGGGGGAGGGAGAGATACAAACATGGCCTTTACTAACGGCTGGCCAGAACGTTCAACTCTGCATGCCCAGAATGTCAGGGGTAATAATAATTCATGCAAGATTCAATTCATGCAAAATAAAATCTTTTCCTAGTTTCCATTTCAACCTACAGACAATTGGTGCTGGCTGCATTTGTGCAAAGATGGAAACCATTTAATTCTGTTTTTCAGCAAAATATTCAAATAAAACAGTGAATAAAATGCTTGTGCTTTCCACTTGTTTGAAACAGAAATTCAGTGTCTCACTTTGCAGGTGCACCATAATAACAACAACTCTGTTTTTTGAGTGTGTACGTGCTTCACATGTACTCTTGATGATGTGCTTATAACAACCCTATAAGTAACATCCCCACATTGCAGTAGGGTCACTGAGGGCTTAATCGTGATGTTGGATCCGTCCCCAATCCGTGCTGCCCCAATTCGGGTTGTATGGCCTCCTCGGCTCTGCGCCTGCTATTTAGCAATATTCTGGGGCAAGGGTGAGAACATGCCCTTGCCCTGGAGAGGCTCCCCAGCGCACAGGTCTGCCGGCCTCGCTAATCCAGCACAGTTTAGGATTGCGCTCTGAGGCTGAGAGATCCCATCCTGGCTTGCCTAGTGGAACAGCTAGTAGGGGGTGAGGGTGGGGGCCGCCCCAGGTGCCAACCTCATTGTGTGTGTGTGACACTACTAGTGAAAATTGTGGAAATAGTGGTTTTTAAGAATAATGCTTTCACTATACAGCCAGCCAGCATTATCTGTAGATTCGGGAACCACTGATTCTAATATCCATGTGGGTCCCCAAACCCGCAGGGCCAGCTGACCTGGACCCTCCGGAAGTGAGGGGAGCTGGGGTCCTCTCGCCTCTGGAGGCTCTTCTGAGCCCTGCAAAGGCCACGTGCATCTGCAGGCCTCAGAATGTCTCTTAAAAGAAAAAAAGCTACTTTGTTTACAAACCCAGAAATGACATTTATATGCCTTTAAAATGCTTTCTCTTTCATCTCTTGCAATTACCCGGTGTTTTTTTTTTACAACCAGGGCAATAGATACGTCCCAGCTGCACTGGAGGCATTCAAGGCCATGGTTCATTCTCAGGTTCTCCATGGCTCACCAATCTGGTATAAGGCCCTTAACCAGTCGTTGGAGGGGATACAGGCCTCCTTCCTGAGAAAGGTGTTGGGCCTACCAAGATGGGTCCCATAGTCAGTCATGTGCCTAGAGGTGGGCTTCATTTGGTTAAAAACGCTGGCATGGCTGAGACTAATAAAATTCTGGGTAGGCTCTTTCTACAATTCTACTCCCTCTGGTCTAATGTACCAGCTCTTGTCTGATCCAGTCCTGCCTCAAGAGACTGTGGACTTATTCACTAGACTCAAACAGACAGGACTGGATATGGAGAGCCTTGGTTCAGTCGAGCTAAATGAAGCCTACAGGTTGATTGAGGAAAGATGCTGGACACTGAGCGACAGGAGTTATTCCAGGCTGCCAACACCACATGCTCCCTCCTCTATTTTCACATCTCAGTTGCTTTTATGAAACCAGCCTTTTTCCTTTATCATCTTCTTTGCCCACAGGCGCGCAGAGCATTCTCTCTCGCGAGATGTAATGCATTCCCCTCAGCACTTATGGCAGGCAGGTTTTCTAGGGTTCCCCTATCCGAGAGAACATGTTCCTGCAATGGAAACTCCATAGGAACATCGGATCATATATTTCTCCACTCTGTACATCATAGTACTCTCCGAAAACAACATGTAGCACCTCTACTTGGCAGACTTCAGGAGTGGGAGGACCCAGTTAAACTACGGTTCTGTTGTCCACTCTGGAAGTTAATCTCCTGGATAGGGTGGCCTCTTTCGTTACAGGGGTATTAGCGGGTCGAAACCATGGGCGTTCTGTTGAATCACTGAATATGTAAATATGTAACTGATGTTGTGATATGTGGTCTGTTTGTTTGTCTGTCTTACTTTATGCCAATAAATGTCAATGAATGAATGAAAATGACATCCTAAGGGACGGGGAAGCTCCCGAAACTCACCTTTGTTGAACGGCAAATACCATGAAATGGGCCCACCTGCCCTGTTTCTCATATGGCTCCAAAATGGAGCTGTTTCTGGTGCCAGGGTCACATGTGTGCAAGAGAGGGTGTAACTGCACAGGCGCACGTAGAGGAGGGGAATGCAATGATGGATGGCATCATCACATCACTCAGCCCTGGGTATTCAGCCCCTAGCTATGCTACTGAGCACTTCAGTTGGTCTCAGATGGGTCTCTCTCAGGCCTACCTAGAGATGCCAGGGACCTTCTTCATGCAAAGAATGTGCTCCACTACTATTATTGATGATGATGATAGCTAACTATTGTTAACAGTTTATCAATAGGCTATTTACATTAACGCATTCAGAAAATCAGAACATAGGATAGTGTATATTATAACAAAGTTAGTACAATGGTACTGCAGGCAGATATTTTGGTACATATGATAGTATTGAGATGCCAGACAAATTACTGCAAGTTTACTATGGAATAAACAAAGTCAAACACACAGAGGGTTTGACCTTGCCTTTTTTTTTAATCTAGCATACACAAAATTTGCTTTTAAAGTTCAATTTTCCTACAGAACACCACATCTGCCATTTCAATAAAAATAACAAGAAAAATATCTATTTTGTATACTTATCGGTACGTTGATCACATTACATTCTGCACAATATACATTGTCTTATTAAAAACTGCAACTCTCCTATATATAAAAAGGAACAAAAACCCAGTTCTGAAGAAGGCTTTTTTTTCAGTTCTGTCAACTCTCTGCTTAGTATTTTTTGCACGTTGTAACTTCCAACATTTTCAATACACCAAGTCCCTTAGATTTTTAATTCTTTTAAACACTTTTGCACAGAATGGGACATTTTTGCACAAAATGGACCAAATTAAAACTAATCATCTAAGCTTGGACAGAGCCGCTTTTGTTTCATGCAGAGTCACAAGGTGCATTAATGCAGAATATAGCTTGATCACAGGAAAACAAGAAATCATTGTAGTTTGCTTATAAAGGCTGCCCTATTCTCTGTGGCCACAAAGGCATCACTTGATTTTCACCATCATTAGAACGGAACCAACCTCTTCTAGTTAACATTTCACACTGTGCAATTAATAAGCTGTTATACAACATGGAGCCTTTGTATGTGTTACCTCTGGCAAGGCTGTCTCTTTTAAGAAGATATTACAAATATCAAACATTGGCCCAGTTCAAATGAAGGTCCCAAATCCCAAAGGTCCTATCATCAGCGGTACATGTGTACCACCAGCTAAAAGTGTCGAGAATGTGCTGTAAAGCATGTTTGGGATACATTCCCGCTTGCACTGGGGTGGCACTCACTCAGCCCCAGGCCCCAATGCAAGCAGGCAGGCAGCCTGCACTCTAGCAGTGCTGGCCGACTGTAAGCCCCTTTGGAGTGGGAGTGGGGGCTGGGGGGGGAGGGGATGAGCCGGCCGCAAGGGGGTGGGACCTGGCGGTGGCTTCCACCACCAGATCGTATCCCTAGCGGTGGCTTAGGCAGCCTGACACAGAACTTCTCAATTCACTGGCGGTAAAATTGCCATTGCGGGCAGTGGGGCTTTCTTAGGGGAAATGTCCTGTTCTCCTGAGGATCCTCTGGCAACTGCCCAACTCCCACGGGATGTAGCAGTTGCCATTTTGGTACCGCTGCTCCTATGGGAGCTGGGCAGTTCCAGATTGGGCTCTTAATGTGCTAAGAATTGGTTTAATCTGGTACTAAAAGAATCTGGTACAAGGCCTAAGCCTTGTGCAATGAGAGGAGACTGAAAGGTTTCTTCTTTCATTTTTGAACCAGCCACAGTTTCCTATTATGACAGAAATCAGTGACCTGTGGTTTGCACATGGGCAGTTGCTGAGGAACCTAAAGGAAATACAATATGAAACAGAAGACCAGACTCATCCAAAGCTGGACCAATGCCTGAAGCAAAACCCAATTTCCCCCCACTCCCCCTTTTGCACACAGGCTCCCATATCTGTCTCCATTACAGTCCAAAACTGGCTGGACCAAGAATGTCCTGGGATCACAAGGAGATTAATCAGCTCAAAGACTTCAATGGCCCTGCACTTTTGCCTCTGCTCCACTGCCTTGATTTGCAGCAACAGCACTGGAGGAAGTGGCAAGTGCCCCCCATCATCCTCAAGAAGATGGGGCAGTTGCCAGGTGGTGCAGCCAGGCAGGCACAGGGTATGGAGTTCCTCATGAGTTCATCACTTCCTCCAGCACACCACTCAAAGCAACCACTTCAACCTGCGTCATGGCTGGGCTGGCCCTGTAGGAGACAAAACCAGCTATGCAGTAAATTGACCAAGGATCAGTCCATAACCAGCATCCCATTAGGGGTCTGCACTGGTGAGCGGATCACTCCGGCAGCTGTGCAGCTTTGCAACTTATCACAATGCTGTTTCCAGACATTCAGCGGTGGCATCATCACCCAACTTCCAGGTTGCCAAACTCCTTGCTACGCAGAGCTCAGTATGGAAGTGCACAGAGGGAACAATGTCCATGACTCAGTTACAAAAGTGGCACATTGTTATCTGATAATGTATCTCGCCAGAACAGACTCTCCCATTTGTTCACCTTCAATCCACATCTTAAAACAAGTTTGGAGCAAGTGGGCTAAAAAGGCAGCATACCATCAAACTAAGAACACTACAGTCACCAGACCGTAAAATATTCCAAAATAAAAATTGTCCACCTCTATGTACTATAAACAGAATAATAATAACCACTGTGAAAAAGATACTAGATTACATCAGGAGTAATTTGCCGGCTGCTGACGCCATGGTGGGAGAGAGAAAACTGGCTGGAACACGGATGGGCTTCCTGCTAAAAGGAAAGGCTGGTGCGCTGCAGTGACTGACCGTGCAGGGAGGGAGGAGGGGTGCGCAGGAATGAATCGTATCCCAAGATAGCAAGCACTAAAGTATTATATCTTTACAACAAGAACAGCGCAGGCAAAAGATCAGGCAAGTTGACAAAACCTTCAGACAAAGTATTTTTTCTACTGTGTGGTGTGAGCCTTTGTTTGCAAGCTTGTCCTTAATCACTTAATTAAAAGTGATGGTGGGGAGGCATAAAATGTTTCCCATGCAGAGTTCCATATGGCCAAATTTCGTTTAAACTCAGCTACTTAACCTACATGTGCAGCATTAACGTACCAGGGATATGTGACCTAGGTGGGTGCTCTTCTGGTGTGCTAATGCTGCACATGGAGTTGTGGAGGGCCCAGCTGAAATGAAATGCCAACTGAGCAACACACTGCATGGGTAGGTTTATTCTTATGCACCTGTCATCACCTGTCATTGGGCCTTAGATTGGCCAGTGCATGCAAGATTTCTTAGGAGCATTGATATAGAAGTGAAAGATATTACACAATCAGTTACTGTGACACACATCTTTAACTTATTTGGGTCTGATTTGTTTGTCTGATTAAAGAGATACAAGATGGAATGAGCTGAAAACTAGGGAAATGATCCCTGGATAATGAACAGCTCTTGATTAGTCTCTGTTTCATCTTGGGACAGTAACTAGATAACTATGGCCATTATCTTCAGTAGACAGATCCAACTGGAATTCAGAGCTCATTGCAAGCACTATCGGCCCAGAAAGATTGGGAGGGCACGAGGCTATTATCTGCCACAGCATTTCTCAATGTTTGTCCCCCGCTGTACCACTTTGCCCTATTGTAAGCAGCACTGGAATGATATCATTGCCAGTTATTTCTGGATTGGGAGTAAGAGGCTCACAGGGTGGATAGGCTTTTCCATGAGCCTCCTACTGTCACATTGCATTGCTGGTCTCGCTGCCTGGTGGCAGAAGTCTGGAGCTCCTGTGCGTACCACTGGTGGTACAACACTCAAGTACCACTGATTGAGAAGCTGAGCTACTGGGATCCCCTACCTGAGCAAACAAAGATCAAAAATTTAAAGTCAGGCTCCCAAACCAGTTGCCTTTGAAAAAGAATTGAGCTTATCTCATTCAACATTTGCAAAGTCAATCTAAATTTGGGCAGCATGAGAACAGAGAACAAATTTGGCATGAGATGGAAATTCTGTTACAGAGTCAATTAGCTAAATTAAAATCTAGTGTGAATCTATCATGGGCCACTAAGGCATTACACATTAAATTATGTCTTTTTGATGTTCCCGGAGGCCCAACTATCATCTTTTGCCTTTAGGCAATAGATGTTCACATTACAAGAGGTAACCAAGAAAACATTTTGCAGTAACTCTTTTTACAGGTGCTTACACTGGGAGAGGGAGCTATTATATTAGCAAAATATCAATGAAACCCTTTACAACATCTATGGAGGGCATTACATTATTATTTTCCAAACCTCTGATACTGGAGATGCACATTTAATGAATTAAAATTGGAAGCATGCTTCACTGGCACACTTGGAACTGTTTATTTTTAAAATGAAAGTATACAAATAATCCATTCTTAGAGAAGACCCTCCTCCACCTAAGTAATTGCTTTGAGAGTGCCTCCTACAGGAAGGAAATGAATGCAGAATAGTGACTCATGCAGAAATGCCTTAGAGAGCAATCCTAAAGATGTGCTCAGCTAGTGCAAGTCCCCTGTGCCGGCCTGAAAGTGTTATGAGTGCGCAGGAGGGGTGATTCGGGTATTACTTGGGGTAAGGGGATATATATCCCCTTATCCAAACCTGCACTGGATACAGTGCAGGCCACTTGTCCTGCCTGTTCCAGCCCAGGTTAGGATCGGGCTGCCCAGCAGCTTTCTGTGAAGGAGGGCAGGAGGTGTAGTCTGGAGGTTGAGGTTGTGCCCTGCCTGAAGAAACTAAGCTAGAGCAGCCAGGATTCTTCTCTTGGATGGGAGACAAAAGACCAGAGGTCGCTGACAGACCTCGCGAAAGGCACTGCAAGACAATGCACTGTGGAAAGCACCGTGACTGTGTTGTGGCTGCTGTGAGCCAGGATTTTGGCTGCACTTGGATGGAAACATCTGGTGAACTGAGGGTTCTGTGTCTCACAGAACAATACTTGTGAAGGCCCCATTTGGAAAAAATTGTGGTTTATGACTAGCCTGCCTACACAAACCACCTGGAGCCCGTGTGAAAACACAGAAAAGCGGTACTGTATATACAGGAATAGATTCTGTGGCATCAAGTGTGATTGCAATTATCCCATCCTGTCTGATAGGAAGGAGGCATTGGAAGCAATGGTTCTGGAAATGGGTGCTTTAATCTCGTTGGACTCTTTAATGATTTACAGCGCAATCCTAAACTGGAGTTAGGCTGGCATAATATAAGCTAAACCAGCAAAGATTGGCCAGCACAAGGATTACCCATAAAGCGTGTTTGGACTACTCTTTTCCTATGCATGTCTACGCATACGTAAGTCCCATTATAGTCAATAGGGCTTACTCCCATTGTGGATAGGATTGCAGCCTCGGTGTTAGGGAAGATGACTCCCGTCTGTGTGCTGGTCACTCTTGTTCCAAGAGTGGTCCAAAAATACTTTATGGTGTTCCTTGTGCTGGCCAAACTTTGCTGGCTTAGCTTATGCCGTCCTAACTCAGTTTAGGATTGCGCCCTTAATCTCTTTCTCTATTGTAACATACCAGGAAATCACTTCATTTTTTTTAACTCTGCCCCTAAGTTTAGGTTCTACCTTTTTGGACAGCATTGGTAGGGCGAGAATGGCAGGATGCAAATGTGAATTCTAAACTAAACTAAACTAAACTACAAAACCCGCCAGCCCAGAGCAGCCTATAGCCCTTACACTGACTCACAAGGATACACTTTTCAAAAGTATGCTGATGATAACAGCAGAAGAACCTGAACATTTCACATTTTATTTTCTACGAAGTCTTGATCCTGAAATGTCACTCCTCAGACTTATCTAAAGAAATATCCATCAGGAAGGATAGTAACCTTTAACAAACCAAAGCTGGTGCCTTCTAATCATATGGTGCTTGCTGTTGGCAGGGAGGGAAAAGGTGCATTCAAATAAAAATAACTGAACATCACAGCTGGTCTTTAATGAACATTTATTTACATAACAAAAGGCTGAACAATGTTTGTAGAGCTAGCAAATAATTAAAGAAGACGAAGATTGTGTTACCTTTTCACAGAAGCACCAAAAAGCCACTTTCCTTAGATGTTTCATGACTTTCCATAAATCCCTGGTCTACAAGAAATAGAAGCCATATTTTGAACTGAGCAAGGGTTGAAGACCATGAATGTAGGCTCCGCCTACTGGCTCACTTTTGTGGGAGCCAGACAAATGGCATGGGGGTCTCCAACTATCCACCCCCTGCCTGAACAAATATCAATAGAGCAGTGGTGTCATCTAAGAGCCATCTAACAGAGGGGGCGCCTGCTCAGGCCAAGAGCGCCTCGCAGTGCCGCGTCCTTCACGGAGCGGCGGCGAATGGTGACAGGTGGGCGGAGCTAGCCCAAGGAGCGTTCCTCTTGTTCGGCCGTTAGATGACACCACTGCAATAGAGGCTTTGGCAGAGCTCTCCTTTATGCAAGCTCACGCCCACATGTGCATGTGCCCATGTGGCTCATGCATGGCTGTCAACAGTTGAAGTACATAATGAGAGTGCTCTACCTGGGGATCGGGCAAGTATTTGAGAGAGAGGGAGGGGGGGGAGAGATGCATGCAATGTGAATGTGATTGAGTTATCACACTCAAATAAAGTAGCTCCAATCTGAGCTAGAAAAAACTCTCTTAAAGTTCTGCTCAAACTGTGGGACACAAACTGCCTCCAACATTTGTTCCCAGAGATAATGAGGCTCAAATACAAGCCCCAGGATCTCTGCCCACATATAAATGGAAATGATGCTGTATGTAGCTAAGGAGAGATTCTTCTCCTGAACTGCACAAAGGGATTGTGGTAAGAAACCTTATAATCTTCAACTGCAAATGATTTCTTCCAGGACTTCCTCCAGGAGGGAGGTGTCATTTGCAATTGGGGAGGGCCAAAGGGCTCATTTCCTTTGTCTCTGAGTGAGCAGCTACATACATAGGGGAAGGGTTTGTGTCTTCCTCTTGTACTCTCTAATTCAGTGGTTCCCAAATTGCAGATCAGGACCCACCAGTGGATCGCAAGCCAATTTCAGGTGGATCATGAAAAACCTGAGCAGCCATATTGAAAACATGTGAAGATGAGATGCTGGAAATGGGGAAGGTTGTGTGGTTGTTTTGCTTGTGTCAAGGTTGTAAATAGGCTTTTCCTTTCTGACTGCTGTTGGAAAATGGCTGAGAAATAAACCAATTTATTGCTGCATTCTCAAGGTAGCAGCAGGCTCTGGTGTCACAATGTTGGCACTTCTAGTCATGACATCACTTCTGCTGGGTCTGGATGAATTGTCATTCTAAAAATTGGGTTCCTGTCTAAAGCATTTAATCTTAAAGGATTAAGATTGCTCTAATTTGCTCTAATTTGATTACGATAGTTTGTTCCTTGGGGTGCTCAGAGGTTGGCCACATGGGTTTTCAGGCCCCTTTCAACCTCACAGACCTCTGAAGCTGGCTATAACAGAGTTTTTGCTGCCATGCTTGATGGTCCTGTTGGAGCTCGTACTGATCTCTGTGGTGGGGAAAAAGCACAAGGTGTTCACATGATTGCTCCTGAGCGTGCTTTCTCTCTCTCAATGCTCAGTGTTGGAGGAGATGAAATGACATGGACAGTGATTAGCACAATGGAGAAAGGAAGCTCATGACAATCCAGTGGAGTTGCCAGGGAGAGGGCCGCCAGGGGTGAGTGTCACATCCCCATGCTGCAGGACATTTCCCCATAGTCACCAGTTGTGGCAGGGATGCCATGAAGTCATTGTGTCATAGCTAAAGTGATTCCAGGGGGCACTATTTTGTGACTATTGAAGGGGGGGGCTATCTGCCACTAAACGAAGCACAGGAACTCAGCCTGTGACGAAGCACTCAGTGGGGATTTGGGTGGTGCACCTGTCACCACCCAGGATGCGTCACCCCAGGCCAGACTGCTCCCCACCTCCCACTTGCTATGCTACTGGCCATGGGTGCCAACTAGAGGGGGCTTGGGTTTTTCAACCCCCACAGTTTTTTTTAAGTGGGGGCAGAGCAGCCAGCCCCCTCCAGCACCCAGCACGCCTCCCAATCAGGGGCCCCAGCACCCACTCCCAAGGCTGGGGTGTACAGCAATTGCACGCCCCGCCCTCAGGAGAGACAGCTGTTGGGCCAGATGTTGATAGCTGCATGCCCCGCCCTCGGGAGAGGCAGCTGTCAGGCCGGCCGACCCTTTCCCAAGGCCGGGCTGTGGCGATCGCACACCCCGGCCTCGGGAGATGACAGGGGGCATGGTCACATCAGGGGGCATGGCCACATCAATGTCAGGCGCATGGCCATAGGTACCCCAGATGTTATAAGCAAGTCGGTGCCCATGCTCCTGGCACAATCCAGATGTTAGTCTCTACTCTAAAAGCATAGGGAACCAAGTAGTATGTGTCAGCTCTCATTTCCATGTATCAGAGCTAATCCTATAATTCTTATTTAAGGCACAATCCTAACCAATTTTCCAACACTGATATAGCTGTGCCAACAGGGTATGTGCTGCATCCTGCAGTGGAGCAGTAGCCATGGAGGCCACCTCAATGTAAGGGAAGGTTTGTTCCTTCATCTCGGAGCTGCATTGCACTTACCCCGGTGCCGAAAAGTTGATTAGGGTTGCACCCTTAGTTGTGTATCATCAAGTTGGCCACTGGTTTTTGATTTGTTGGCCACTGGTTATTGATTTGTTGGGTGACCTGTACTGTTATATATTAAAATAAATAAATGGGAATTACACCAGCCCTAGTGATGCCACTGCATTTAGGTTGTGTGTATGATATTGTAATTTATTCTATATGGTCTATAAGTATTCTATAAGAGTACTTTTCCCCAGCTTAGATTCGTGCAGCAGCTTCACCTGTTTTTGGAAAAGGGAAAACTGGCCGGAGGCACACATCTCAGTGACATCAAGGTTGGATGGTTGAACTAATGCGCTCAAGTTGGGTTTGCCTTTGAAAAGTGTTTGGAAACTTCAGCTAGCTCAAAATGCAGCAGCAAGAAGTCTAACTAGGGCTATTTTTGGTGAGATCTGAAATGCCATTGCTACTTCAACTCACTGACTTCCAGCTTGTGTCCAAATCAATTCAAACCAGATTTCTTGAAGGACCATCTCCTCCCCCACGATCCTGCCTGTCTGTTCAGATTTTTGGGATCTTGGATGGTGTGTCTGTGGAAAAGAACCTTCTCCATCATGGCACTGAGGCTATGGGTTCTCCAAGGGAAGATCAGATTGGTCATCCCATGTCCAAAACATGGTTTCTATTATGGCAGGCTCAGAGTTAGGCTATCACCTAAATCTTTTTGCTGAATCTTACGCTGCTGATTACTTGCTCTATTATTGGTTGTTTGTGGTGCATTACTCTTAAATTGTGTTGTCATTAGCCACCTTGAGAATTGTGATTTGTGGTAAGGTAGGATATAAATATTTTAAATATATATAAAACTAAAACTATAGTGTTACTAATTACAGAGGTAACATTGCATCAGAATATGTGAAGAGTAGCCCAGTCCTATCCAGCACAGGAACACCAGCGCCAAACAGCATCCACTGTATTCTGTGCTGATTTGAGGAGGCTGGAGGTTTCCTTGGAGTAAGGTGACATTTGTCCCCTTACCCCAAGTAAAGCCCCAGCCTGCTCAATGGGATTTCTCGAACCGAACCAGCTACTTAGCTAGTGCAGTCCTGAGAAACCTCATGTCAAGATTCTGAGCCTGGGAGGGGAAATAAGGTTTGGCAGAGGAGGCCTCCACCAATCCCACCCCTCTTCCAGGGCTCATATGTGATTCACTCCAATTACTAGAGAAGATCAGAAAATATGACATTTAAATGTGAGGCTATGAAGAATACCTCACACCACAAGGTAGCATTCCAGCTAACAATTTTCTTCTTCAAACCAGGCAAGGGTGCTTTCAAAGTGTTTTTTTTAATATTTCAAAAACATTTTGCAAGCCACCAAAAATCTGCCCGGGATCCACTGATAAGTCATGACCCACAGTTCAGAAACACTACAATGAAGTATTTGTTGTTAACAAACAATAGTGTTTGTATTATTAATCAAGACAGAAACCCACAAAATCCTATAATGTATAGATACATTATACATAGCATTCACTGGCATCTATGAAATATTCATGCTGATTTTACTACCTTCCATCAAAAATATTGGAATAAAACTTGCTACCAATATTTAACACATTCCTACGTCAACTGAGGGCACAATCCTAACCTGGACTTAGGCCAGCACAGGTAGGACAGCAAAGTTTGGCTGGCAGAAAGGACACTGTAAAGAGCACATTTAGACCACTCTTGGAGTCGGGGAGGATGGTGCATGTCTGTGCGCTGGTCTCTCTGATTCAGAGAGTGGTCCAAACGTACTTTATGGTGTCCCTTGTGCCAGTCAAACTTTGCTGGCCTAACTTTGCCAGCCTAACTTCAGGTTAGGATTGCACCCTGAATTGAAGCAAACAATCTCTGATAAATCTGCCCTTGTGAATTATTTCTGCAAGTCATTCACAGGTTAGATGACAAAGAAAATTATTTTTAAAGATTAATATGTTCTCTTATGCCACATAAATGCAGTAGCTTGTTGTGTTTGACACCAGTAAAGTGGGGGGCAGGGGTGGGGATGACCCCGGGTACAATGCTGAAGTGTCACATGTCACATGAGGGAATGCTACGTGAGAGCCGGCCAAGATGGCTGCCACCACCTCTGTGTTTGGGAGGCTTTCCAATCAGGAAGCCACTGAAATGCTTCCAAAGGAGGAGGAAAGACAAGGCAGACAGACTGCAAAGCTGTCACTTCCAGGAGAATCCGGAAATGATATCACAAGATTGGACGTGCATGCCTACCATAAAAGCATGGTTTGATGGTTTACATAGGAAATCCCTCAGTTTGTAGAATTAGTGAGCTGATTGGAAATATAAATGCTCCTGAGAAACAATCACATGAGGCCTGCAAGGCTGAAACACAGGAATCACAAGAAGGTGTAACCTCATTACTGCCATATGTGGAAGTTTATTTGGCTAATGTAGCTGTGGTTGGCTCTATCTTCCATTAAGTGCCTGAATTAGGCTTGGCCCAAATGATGCACTTCCCCCATGGTGAGCTGATAATTCCTCTGATATTTGGTTTCATTTAGCTGCATGAGATTTTCACATGAGATTTCCTGCCCATTCCACCTCAGGAATCGACCACAGTTCCCCTCTGGCACATTCTCATGATATAATCATTATGTGGGGCTCAAGTAGTAAAAAAGGGTTCTCACTTGAGATTCACACCAAGGCAGAGTATTTTTAAACTGGGGAAATAAACACTTGGCATGAAATTCAAGGCGCATTTCAACAAAGCAGTGGAGGGAGAAAAGAGTGGTGGGAAATTGCAGTGCTCAACAGCTTGCAGCCTACAAAGGCTGCAGTCATGTGCAGTGACAGTGCGGCACAAAATTCCCTCCAGGCAGTGTGCTCTACTTAAATCCATTTGTCAGAAGCAACTCCACTTCTCTCATTCCTACCTTAGTCTGGGAACCCTACTGGAAGCAAGGACAGCTGGGGTCCACAGCTGTCTTCATGTAGTAGATTAATTAGTACATCAAACTTCACCTCCTAATTAGCAAGCACACACACAAAAGTCCCATCCCTTAAGTGGGATTGTCACCTATTTAAGCTTTGAATAGCATTGCCACCTATTTGAGCTAAACAGTGCACTAACTTCCTACTTTACCCAAATAGAAAAGCAGCAAACTTCAGCCAATGCCTAAGACAATATCACACTTTTTAGATCATTTTAATCATGCCAGATTTATTACCAACAGTATGGATTGGAGAATAGGAACAGAAGAAGGGATTAGCCACAGAACCCCAAACATAAGAGCTTTGTATTTCTATTTTGCTAACAGAACAGAATCAAGAAGTCAGAAAATTGATACTATGTAATTCTAGAAGTATGGAGCATTAAATTAAGAAAGAAGTCAATCATTGTTTTTGCATTGGTGTTATTCAAGCAGCTAACGTAGCAGATCGTTTTAGAATGTACTGTATATGAAAAAGGAGTTTCTTAGTATCTCCTTCCCTTACCCCCAGTAAGTGAAACTAAGTGACAACAGACAGCACAAAGAAAAAAGTTGTGAGCTCAAGGCTTAGCACCACTTGGTGATATCCCTAAGGCTTTGTCCTGCCTAGAATTAACTATGGAATCAATTCCAGAATCCAGAGTCCACTTTAGAATCTGAGTAGTGTACAGGGGAATATAGTTGGTCATGGCTTCACCAAAACATTCCAGAGAAGAAACAAGCATTGCTGCTCATCCATAATTTATGTTCAAAATACAGAGTACCTCAAGAGATTTCTTTCAGCAGACCAGAGAGACTGACATTTCTACATGTAAATACTGTATATAATATAATACTGAGAAATTGCTCATATTGTTTGAAGAAAAATTTACCATTCACTCTTTAAAATGGTTGCTTTCCCCCTTTCTCCCAGAAGAGAGAAAAAACAGTTTGATTTCTGCTTATTGCAGTGATGGCGAACCTTTTGGGCTCTGTGTGTCAAAACTTAGGCAAATGCTTAATTTGATTCTGCTGGTGTGTCAATCTCTCTCTCAAACAAAAGAGAAAGAATTTTTGTTTTATTTAAACAAAAAATACAGTCCAATCATGTGTGGTGCTATGTATTACATAAAGGAACATAAAATAATTACAAAACTAAAAAAAATGAGTAAAATAAACTCAGTTTTTGTCAGGTATTGGTGATTACTGGTGTGTCACCCCATGAGTTGTGGTGTGTCACCTTTGACACGCGTGTCATAGGTTCGCCATCACTAGCTTATTGTCTTCCTTGATTAGCACGATGATTCTGTTTTTCCAGTTGCAAGCTCTGACTACCATGATTGTCTGCAGTTAAACTGCCATTGGTTTCCTTATGTCTTTTGAGGAACCATTACTGCTAATTTGACATTTTGTAAATAAAGTAATGGGATTATGAAAACTGTATCTTTGAACCCATTCAATAAAAAACACTATTCTTTTATTAAAAAGCCCAAAACATTTACAGCAGTGGTTCCCGAACTTTTCAACAGGCGATGCTCTTGACCTACTGGGCCATTGGCGTGACTCCTACAGGGAGGGAGGCTGTTCTGTGAGGATTCCGTGGTTCCCTTGAGTAGTAGAGTAGTAACATCAAGACGGTGATAATATCCAATAACAACAACCTGCAGGTATCTTCAGCCACAAATCTTGGAGGAACATGTCTCTTGAGACTACTAACCATGGAATATTGTGTCTGTGCTATCTTATTACAGAGATGAGTGTATAGTAGTGAGAAAAAGGCTGTGGTGTATGTGTTTTGTAATGCTAGAAAATACTGTTTCAAATTGTTCACTACAAAGATTTTTAGGTCTAAACATTTAATTAAAATAATTCAAACCAAGTTCTATCTAACCCATCATACTTTTTTCAACAATGCCCTTAAGACATTTTTCCCACTGTTGGGAAGCCCAGCTCTCCAAGTATTCAGTATTTAAGTTTCAAATACAGGCATGCCCAGGTATCCATTGATTCGGTATCCACAGTTTCAGTTATCCACAGATATCACGGATACCTATTAAAAAGATATGGGAACAATAAACAAATCTTTTTTTTTAAATCTTGTTGCAGCAAAAACAGTGAAGTTCCCTTATCTTTAAAAAGGCGTCCCCAGTATCCACGGTTTCAGGTATCCACCGGGGGCGGGGGATCCGGATACTGGGGCATGGCTGTAGTTCTTGAGTAGTCAGCATTCATAGGCTTCATTCATAGGCTTTTCTAATGCTGTGGTTCTCAAACGTTTTAGACTGGAACCAACTTTTTAGAATGGCACTTGTATCGGTATCCACCGGAAGTGATGTCATTAACCTGGAAGTGATGTCATGGCAGGAAGTGACATCATCAAGCAGGAAATGCTGTCATTGTAACATAATAAAATTACACTCTTGAAATGCAAACTGGCATTCTTGGACTGCAGCAATTGTACAACCAGGAAATATCCCTAACAGAAAGCAGGATTAGGACAAAATATGTATAAGGACTGAACTGAAAACAATTAAAAAAACCCGCTCACTTGAAAATTCAAACTGTTAACACTCACAAAAGGAATATAGCAAGAGTAAGGTCTGCAGCTTCCAAGATGGCTGCTCCCAGCAATCTGCAACCTACCAGACATTATGTTGCGACCCACCAAGTGGGTCCCAACCCACAGTTTGAGTAACACTGTTCTAATGCTTTTAAAAGCAATTTAAGCTACTGATTGGTGTTTGTGCATCTTTGAAAGATGAGTTGACATCAACTCTCTGACATGAGTTGACATGATATGTTAAATATATGATATGAGATAAAACACTATTGGCTTGAAACATGAAGTGAGTTTATGGGTGAGCTGTAAGGTTATTCTTCTCTTCAATTTCTTTGTGACAAGAAACAAAATAGTCCTCAGAAATTATAGGATCCAGAACAACAACCAGCAACAAGAATACTACTTTTCTCCCTGAGGAGGGGCTAGTGAAATATGTTCTCTTCCTAATGACTTCCTAGGGCTGCTTTCCTTCTGCAGCCATTTTACCTCTTGTATTTGTATCCATCCATCTTCCCCTTGATGATGGGTGAGATCCTCACCCACCTAATCTGTACTCATCCATCCATCCATCCATCCTCAACCACATCTCCTTCCTGTTTTGATCTTTGTCTACTTCAGTATCTGTATCCATCATATAATCCATCACTGGGCCCTGTTGATCCTTGTCTGTTTGTGCCAGAATCACACCCTGACAATGTTCTTACAAAATATTAAAATTCCAAGTTTAACCTGGGTAGCTTACTTCTTAACATGATTGTTCAGAAGTAAGTCTTAATTCAGTGGGATTCCAAGGCAATTGTGCATTGGGTTGTAGTTTTCAGCTTCAACCCTATGAACTTGTACTAAGAAGCAAGTTCCATTGAAACAAATAGGAATTTCTTCTGAATCAGTGTATTTAGGACTAATAGCACCAGTGGCTATATACTATTGGCTCTTTTAGTGAAATATTCTTTTACTATGGAAGTCAGCTAAAACAAACTAGATTGTGCTTGCAAAACCAGAACATTAAGCTAGAGCACTAAGCATTTCAATTACTAAAAAAAAAAAAAAAAAAAAAAAACCTTTCCAAGAGAAAGTTAAGCATTAGCCCATCTTTTTTAATTTATGTCTTTTAAAATATAGGTGAACTATACTTACTATAATTGCTCTCATTCCAGGAATATGACCTTTCTGTGTCACCCACTCATATATTAAGAGTGCAATCCTAACCAACTTTCCAACACCAGGGTAAGGCAATGCAGCTTTGCGGTAGGGCAATGAACATTCCCTAACCTTGGGGAGGCCTCCATATTGCAAGATGCAGCACATGCCCCATTGGCACAGCTATGTCAGTACTGGAAAGTTGGTTAGGATTGTGCCCTAAGCCTGCTAGGTTTTAGGAATCAGACCGGGGCGGGGGGGGGGAGGCAGTGCTATACATTATCATTACCAAAGTCACTTAATGGATACAGCTTTAGGGTGATGATCAATGATGCAAATATAACTTGGCTTTTGGGAGGAAGTTCTTATTAATATTATAACTAAACAAACTCTGATATTTACTGACGCGTACGCCATTTTACCTTTGGTCTGGAGATTATCTGATAGTCAAAGAAAATGGATACTTTGTGCTCTTACAACAGCCAAGAGATTGATTATGAAAAACTAGAAGGACAAAAACTTTTCTTCTATTGCATTATGGACAGATAGCCTCCTGACATTATCCCTCTTTGAAAGAACAGCTTGTAGACACCAATCGCCGACACAGATATATGATAACATCTGGAAACCGTTTCTTGAATTGAATGTATTAGCAAAAGAACATAAGAAGAGCCCTGTTGGATCAGGCCAAAGGCCCATCTAGTCCAGCTTCCTGTATCTCACAGTGGCCCACTAGGTGCCTCAGGGAGCACACAAGTCAACAAGATGCTTGCATCCTGTTGCCACTCCCTTGCACTTGGCTTTCTGAAGTAGCCTACTACTAATGTGAGGAGGTTGTACCACCCATCATGGCCTATAGCCCACGATGGACTTTCCTCCAGAAATCTGTCCATCCCCTTTTAAAGGCACCTAGGCCAGATGCCATCACAACCTCCTGTGGCAAGGAGTTCCACAGATGAATCAACTGCTGGGTAAAAAAGTATTTCCTTTTATCCGTTCTAACTCTCCCAACCCTCAATTTTAAGGATGTCCCTGCTTCTGGTTCTTGAGAGAGGGAAAAGAACATCTTTTCCAATCCCTCCAGGCTGCGTGGAGGCTGTTTAAAATAACAGTAGTAGAGGCCCAGAGGAAGGCCGCAAAGAAAGAAGGGTTCAACAAGGTCCAGGAGGGTGCCTGCATGGCTGACAAACAAAGTTAGAGAAGCTATAAAGAGCAAGGAAGCTTCTTTCCGTAAATGGAAGTCTTGCCCCATTGAGGAGAATAAAAAAGAACATAAACTCTGGCAAAAGACAAGTAAGAAGGTGATAAGGGAGGCCAAGAAAGCGTTTGAGGAACGCATGGCTAGCAACATAAAGGGGAATAATAAAAGCTTCTTCAAATATGTTAGAAGCAGGAAACCTGCCAGAGAGGCGGTTGGCCCGCTGGATGGTGAGGGAGGGAAAGAGGAGATAAAAGGGGACTTGGAGATTGCAGAGAAATTAAATGAATTCTTTGCGTCCGTCTTCACAGCAGAAGAACTTGGGCAGATACCACAGCCCGAACAGTCCTTCCTAACTAAGGAATTAAATCAGATAATGATTAATAAGGAAGATGTTTTAGATCAAATTGAAAAACTACATATAAATAAGTCACCAGGGCCAGATGCTATACACCCAAGAGTTATTAAGGAACTAAAGAATGAAGTTGCTGACCTCTTAACCAGAGTATGCAACTTGTCCCTTCAAACGGCCACGGTGCCAGAGGATTGGAGGATAGCCAATGTCACGCCAATCTTTAAAAAAGGGAGAAGGGGGGACCCTGGAAACTACAGGCCGGTCAGCCTAACGTCTATTCCGGGTAAGATGGTGGAAAGCCTCATCAAAGATAAAATCCTAAAACACATAGAGGAACAAGTACTGTTAAAAGAAAGTCAGCATGGCTTCTGTAAGGGTAAGTCTTGCCTCACGAACCTTTTGGAATTCTTTGAAAAGGTCAACAGGCACGTGGATGTG
>JAJKFI010000080.1:3418400-3435954 GCA_029204185.1 Lerista edwardsae
GAAAGAGCCAGCTGGCTGCGATCCTGTACACACTTTCCTGGGAGTAAGCCCCATTGGATACAATGGGATTTACTTTTGAGTAGACATGCAGGGAAAGGGAAAGAGCCAGCTGGCTGCGATCCTGTACACACTTTCCTGGGAGTAAGCCCCATTGGATACAATGGGACTTACTTTTGAGTAGACATGCAGGGAAAGGGAAAGAGCCAGCTGGCTGCGATCCTATACACACTTTCCTGGGAGTAAGCCCCATTGGATACAATGGGACTTACTTTTGAGTAGACATGCATAGGATTGTGCTCTAAGGCACTTAAGCTCAGAAATTCACAAATTCCTAGCTTTTCATTTATGGATTCTTCTCTCATTTTTGCACTTCTCTCTCTCTCTCTCTCTCTCTCTCTGTGTGTGTGTGTGTGTGTGTGTGTGTGTGTGTGTGTGAGAGAGAGAGAGAGAGAGAGAGAGAGAGAGAGAGAGAGAGAGAGCGCTTCCGCTCCTTACAGCACTAGATACAAATTCATATCTTCTTATTTCAGAGGGAGGAAGCAAAGATCGCAATTGAGACAATGACTGAAACACGGGGGGGGGGGACAGTTTTCCAACTCTGGGAGAGGAGGCAAGAAACCAAACTAGCAGAGGAGAAGACAGAACTCAAAAGGATATTGCAGAACAGGGAAAGGGAAAGAGCCAGCTGGCAGCCCCTTTAAGAAAAGCTCTCCGCAGCCCCCTCCAGAACTGCTTCCCTCTCCAGCGTTCCTTCTTTTGGCTGAAGTGCTGCTGCCGGCTAATGTAAATGAGAGATTGGGGGGACCTTGCATTGATTGTATTGCAGGAGCCAATGGAGAAGTAAGAAGGACAAGGAAGAGAACAGCTGCTGGCTGCCGGCTGCACACGCACGCGCTGGGAAGAATCGCGCACTCCCCCATCCCAAACTCCCACAGTCAAACGGAAGCTACTTAAGAGCAGCCGACCTGCAGCTGCGGTTGCCCCAGTTTGTCTTCTCAGCCCCTGGCTGGCTGGGCTTTGAGCCTGGCCGCTCTGTTCCTCCTGTCCACCCACCGCAGCCCTGCAGCCCCAAAGCTCTCCGCCACAAGAGAAGCCACGACGGATCACTTGGGCGGGGGAAGCAAAGGAATAAGTGGCTTCTCAATCCACTCCGCCCCTTTCCGATTCGCCCCGCTAGGAATCCGGAGTCGCTCCTTTTAACCCTCAGAGTGCTGGTCAGCTGAGAGGAGAGCCTCTTCTCGACCCTTCCACTCCCGGGAGGGTCTCCTCCTCCAGGCACCGCCTCCTCCTCCCCGATTCAACCTCCGATGCGGCGACCCCTGTGATACGGTTGATCGACCCCCAAAGGGGTCGCGACCCACAGGTTGAGAACCGCTGAGTTAGAGGAAAGGGATCGCCTTTAGCTTCTAGCATCAAGTTTGGTGACCTTTCAGTTTGACCTTTTCTTGTCCCAGATAATTGGTCCTGTGCATGTCCTAGGTGAGAGGAGGAAAGAGATGCATGGAGGAGGCCACTAAGAAGGACTTAGTTATTATATGAGAAATGATTATTATGACTGTATGAACCAGCTGGATGAAACTCGTGCAAACGGACAAAAACATATGTGTTTTAACCAAAAAATTGGATAACACCAATGGACAGCCATGTTCAAAGTAAAACCACACAGACACAGAACTGGTTACCAGTCAGCTGTGCCAAGGTTGTGCAGGTGCAGAGGCAGTTTTAAGCCTCCAGCGTAGAACTACAGAGAGAGGAATGGAGAATCTGTCACAGCAAATGTCCTCAACTGAGTGACTGACAATCCCAGACACATTTTGTGAATGTCCAAAAATCCAGAGATACACTGTTGAATATTGACAAGAATCTAAACGTAATTGTCCGTACACCCAGACAGCTGAAAAGTGGTAAAATATTTATTTGGAGCATTCATGTAATTCATTGTGGAACTGTCAACATTCACCTGAATTTGGATATTTACAGTCACACATAGCACTGGTTACTTTGCTAGGATACTTTGCAAGACACCTTCCTGTTTTTTGAGAGACTGAGTAATTAGCGACAGCAGACTTATCTTTGTAATGAAAGAGAGCAGCTAGACAGCAAAATTGCCACAGACAACTATTAATCTATTCAAGAATGGTGACTTGAAAGCCACTCTTATGACATGATCTATAATGACAGTTTTGTTTATAGCTACAGTTCATCTACCCATGTCAAATACAGTGTAATAGATGCTTATGGATGAAATTCACATGACAGCATACAATTTACCATTTACAGAAGTCTTTTAAATCAGTCGCCTTAAATGGACACGGTTTAGAGTCAGGCTTCTGTTTGCAACATATTTTATAGTTCTTGCTATTGGTTCTTTTTATAAGTCATAGTAATTAATTATAAATACATACGTCAGTCAAAAGCCTAATTTGCAGGTAAGTGCTCCAGATGGGAACCCTGGTGGCACCGCTGTAACTAGGAAGTCTTTGGAGAAGCCCAGATTAACTAAGGAAAGGGAGGGGATATCAGGTCATAACCTCCAGGGATTACGTTGCATATATACAAATGCACAGCACATGGGAAATAAAAGGATGTGCTTGAACTTCTAGCAAGTGAAGGTAAATTTGATTTTATAGGAATAACTGAAATCTGGTGGGATGACTCTCATGAGTGGAATGTGCAAATGGAAGGCTACCAGTTGTTAGGAAGAACAGATGTGGTGAAAGGGGAGGGGGGTTGCATTATATGTCAAGAATATATAGACCTGCTCAGAAATCCGCAACGGTCATGACAGCAATGTGGAGAGCATCTGGGTAAGAGCCACTAATTCAACACTGTGGTGGGCATCTACTATAGACTGCCAGGCCAAGGAGAGGAGGTGATGCTTTTCTGAAACAGCTTACAAACATTACAAGAAAACATGAGGAAGTTGTAATGGAGACTCAACCAACCCAGGATGTCAGCCCTGGGGGAGGTCCCAGGGGAAGTCCCAACCTCACAGGAAGGGGCGGGGCCCAGCCAGCCAGGCAGGGCCCGGCCAGCTGGCCAGACAGCTCATAAGGACCCCAATCACACTGGGCTCCAGTGGTCGCTCTCTCTCTAGCTGGAAGGCCGCGGATCTCCCTCCCCTTGTGGGTTACCTTACCCACACCTGGGGAAGGACTCCCCATCACCCCACTGGGGTCCAGATTGGGGACCCAGCACAAACCAAGGACAGGGGCCACAGTTGGGGTGCCCCAGCTCCAGAGGAAACTCCAGGACCACCAGGGAGCATGGTAGGACGGGGCAGGTCCCTATCGCAATGACCCTGTCATGGGTGACCCCAGCCCCTTTGCAGCACCAGGCCCCAGCTAAGGGGTTCCCACTACACAGCATGGGCTTGAGGCCCCCCCCCAACAGGGCGCCTCCCCAAAATCAACTCAACCATTGTCCACCCCTTGGGTAGCAAAGATGGCCAACAAAGACGAGGGGTACAGGGTTGCAACACGCTGAAGCTACTCTGTATGAACTGTAACAGGGCCCAATGAATGTAAATGCGCTAACCTGATTAAACTGTACCTGCAAAAGACTGCTGAAGGCTAAGAAGGCTTATTTGCGCCAGGTTGAACCCTCTAGGGCCCCCCAGACCGCCCACCAGCCCTTCACAACCCCCCGAGATGGAATTCACACAGGTATAATGAACACGTGGACAGCACAGGTCTGCAGATTAAGATTCACAGGGAACTTGTCACAAACCACCTAACTGTCCTAAATGAATTCATGTCATTTGAACTAGATTAACTGCATCCTAGAGTACTACAATATGATATGATAAACCTTTATTGGCATACACATTGCTCCCAACTTGGAGGAGTCAACCATACATAGTATACACCAAACATTATACTATACATGCAAACTATTTACAGAAATCTGGCTGGGAACTTCTGCTCCCCTAACAAAAGGAATTTAACCACTCTCTCAGGGCGCAATCCTAACCTAGAGTTAGGCTGGCACAGTTAGCCAGCAAGTTTGGCCAGCACAAGGGACACCGTAAAGTATGTTTGGACCACTCTTGGAATCAGAGAGGCCAGCACATAGACATGCGCCATCCTCCCTGACTTTGAGAGTGGTCCAAAAACGGCCTAATTCTCGGTTAGGATTGCGCCCTCAATAACCTTAGGAGGGCCATCACTGAGAAGAACTATCAGTTTCACTGAATCCAGAAGCCCTAGATATATGGCCCAAGACTCTGCATGAATTACGCAGTCGAAGAGGATATGGGGAAGGGACTCTGTGGCACCTGTATTGCATGGGCAACAAGGGTCAGAAAACAGAACCTAAGGTACTAAGGGAACTTGCGGATGTACTTACAGAGCCTCTGTCAATTATCTAAAGAACATAAGAAGAGCCCCACTGGATCAGGCCAAAGGCCCATCTAGTCCAGCTTCCTGTATCTCATAGTGGCCCACCAGGTGCCTAAGGAAGTTCAGCAGACAACAAGATGCTTGCATCCTGTTGCCACTCCCCTGCACCTGGCATTCTGAAGTAGACTACTATTAATGTAAGGAGGTTAGGGTTAGGCCTATAGCCCACAATGGAATTTTCCTCCAGAAATCCATCCAGTCCCCTTTTAAAGGCATCTAGGCCAGATGCCATCACCACCTCCTGTGGCAAGGAGTTCCACAGATTAACTACCCGCTGGTTAATAAAATCCTTTTATCTGTTTTAACTCTCCCAACCCTCAGTTTTAGCGGATGCCCCCTGGTTCTGGCATTGTGAGAGAGGGAAAAGAACATCCCTGTATTGACTCTATCCCTCCCGTGAATAATTTTATATGTCTCAATCATGTCCCCCCTCAGGCGCCTTTTTTCCAGACTGAAGAGCCCCAAACGCTGCAGTCTTTCTTCATATGGGAGGTGCCCCAGCCCCATAATCATTTTTGTCGCCTATTCTGCACCTTTTCCAGCTCCACTGTGTCCTTTTTGAGATGTGGTGACCAGAACTGTACGCAATACTCTAGATGTGGCCTTACCATTGATTTGTACAATGGTATAATAATTTTGGCTGTTTTATTAACCCCTTTTCTAATTTCCCCAAGCATGGAATTGGCCTCCTTAATTGCTGCTGCATGCTGGGTCGACACCTTCATTGAGTTGTCCACCAACACCCCAAGATCTCTCTCCTGAACTGTCACAGATAGCTCAGAATCCATTAGCCTATAGGTGAAGATTTGATTTTTTGCCCAGTGTGCATCACTTTACACTTGTCTACATTGAAATGCATCTGCCATTTTGCTGCCCATTCCCCCAACTTTGAGAGGTCCTTCTGGAGCTCTTC
Organism: Lerista edwardsae; assembly: GCA_029204185.1. Taxonomy (NCBI): domain Eukaryota; kingdom Metazoa; phylum Chordata; class Lepidosauria; order Squamata; family Scincidae; genus Lerista; species Lerista edwardsae. The sequence goes on from JAJKFI010000080.1 coordinate 3,423,714, forward strand.
ACAATCCCTTCTAGTTTTTACCACCCAGAAAAATTTTGTGTCATCCACAAACTTGGTCACCTCGCTACTTATGCCAGTCTCCAGGTCATTTATGAACAAGTTGAAAAGCACAGGCCCCAAGACAGATCCCTGGGGCACTCCGCTTTTCACCTCTCTCCATTGTGAAAATTGCCCATTGACCCCCACTCTCTGTTTCCTGGCCCTCAACCAATTCTGGATCCATAAGAGGACCTGCCCTCTTATTCCCTGACTGTGAAGTTTTTTCAGCAGCCTTTGGTGGGGGACTGTGTCAAACGCCTTCTGAAAATCCAGATATATGATATCCACAAGTTCACCCACTTCCACGTGCCTGTTGACCTTTTCAAAGAATTCTAAAAGGTTTGTGAGGCAAGTCGTACCCTTACAGACGCCATGCTGACTTTCCTTCAGCAACACTTGTTCCTCTACATGTTTTAGGATTTTATCTTTGATTAAGCTTTCCACCATCTTACCTGGAACAGACTTTAGGCTGACTGGCCTGTAGTTTCCAGGGTCCCCCCTTCTCCCTTTTTAAAAGATTGATGTGACATTGGCTATCCTCCAATCCTCTGGCACCGTGACTGTTTGAAGTGGCAAGTCTTAACCTCTAGTTAAGAGGTTGGCAACTTCATTCTTTAATCCCTTGATAACTCTTGGGTGATGCCATCTTTGAGAAATCCTGAAAGATGGGGGAGGTGCGGCGAGTCTCAAAGTGAGTTAATGTGGTCCCAGTCTGTAAAAAGGGAAAACCCTGGAAATTTTAGGCCCATCAGTCTGACTTCAATACTGGGAAAAATATTGTGGGGAAATAACTGATAAAACATACAATCTGCACACATCTCGGCAACATCTCAGTGATAAACAGAACATAGATTTATCAAAAACAAATCTTGCCAGACAAATTTCATCTCCTTTTTTGATCCTTTTTCAGTTGGGTGACTAGCTCACTGGATGGTAGGAATGCTGCCAACTTCAGTAAAGGTTCTATATGATATCTTAAATCAGTAAGTTGGTAAAATATGGGCTAGAGGAGACCATTGTTAGGTGGATTTGCAATTGGATGGACAACCACCGTAAAGATTCTCAATGACTTTCCATCAACCTGGAGGAGGGTTTCAAGTGGAGTGCACCAGGGCTCTGTCTTGGGCCCAGTTCTCTTTAACACCTTCATCAATGACTTGGATGAAGGGATGCAAAGGGGGCTCATCAAATTTTCAATTGATACCAAACTGGGAGGGGTAGCAAGCACAATAGAAGATAGCAGAAGCCTTCAGGAAGACCTTGACAAAATGAAACACGGCTGAAATTAATAAGATGAACTTCATCTTATTAGATGAAGAACCTTGTTAGAACCTTGTTAGAATCTGTTAGAACCTTGCATTTGTCTCTGTTAAACTTCAAGACAAATGCAAGGTTCTAATACTTAGGCAAAAATAAGCAAAGATGCAGGTATAGAATTGAGATACCAGGCTTTGCAGCAAAACATGTGAGAGGGATCTTGGGGTTGCAGCAGATCACAAGATGAACATGAGTCAGCAGTGTGATACAGCTGCAAAGATGTTAATGCAATTTAAGCCTGCATTAAAAGAACCATAACTTCCAAGTAGCAAGAAGTTGTGGTTCCGCTTTACTCCGCATTGGTGAGACCTCACCTGGAGTACCATGTTCAATTCTGGGCACCTCAATTCAAGCAAGATGCAGCCAAACTGGAGCAGGTTCAGAGAAGAGCAACGAAGATGATCAGGGGTCTGGAAAACAAGTCCTAGGAGGAAAGGTTGAGGGAACTTGGTATGATTAGTGTGGAAAAGAGAAGGCTGAGAAAGGATATGATAGCACTCTTCAAACACCTGAAGGAATGTCATACAGAAGAAGGGACAAAGTTGTTCTCACCTGCCTCTGACAGTAGAACTAGGTCGCGTGGGTACAAAGTGCAATTCCGGTTGGATATCAGGAAGAAATTCCTGATTGTAAGGACGATTCAAAAGTGGAGCAGATTGCTGAGGGAGGTGGTAGATTCTCCCTCACTGGAGACCTTCAAGCAGAAGCTCAACAGGCGCCTACTTGAGCTGCTCTAGGAGGATTTCCTGCTACAGGCAGGCTGTTGGACTAGATGACTTCGTAGGTCATTTCTAACGCTATGATTCTATGAATACAAAATAAACATACTATCACTCTGCTGTTAGCTGTTGTTACAAGGAATGAATGGGATGCAACAACCCCTGAATTATCTGTCCATTGTGCCTCAATTTTTCAGCTCCAAACTCAATTAATCTTACAAAACCTGCTTCTTATTCATTTGACAGATTCTGCCTCTGCTGCTTACAAAACCTGCTTCTCATTCATCTACATTCATTGTAGATGAAACCCAGAAATGGCTGCTGTTTCATAAAAAAGGAATGAGCTGTAGCCAGTGATGGCACCAGACTGCTATGGGCCCTGGGGCCAAGCCTTGCTCTAGGCCCTCCTAGGCACCACCTGTCTTTCTGCTGATGGTGCATTATGCACTATTAATGTAAGTAGTGCTTTGGGTTCAGAGGTGAGTCTATGCCGCTGCGCATGGACCCTCAGCCAGTGCCCAACATGGCCAACCTCTGACACCACTCTTGGCTTTAGTTCACCATCCAAAGACCTGCTGCTCATCTCCACCTGATTCAACCACCCTTTGTCTTAACAGGATGAAAACTCTGAAGGAGCTGTAGTTTGCTTTTTAGTAGTACAACGAAAGATATCTTGTTTTCAGGAGATGTGATATGAAGCAGATTCCACATTACAGTCAGCCCTTGGCATCCATGGGAGTTCTGTTCCCAGAACCTCTACAGATGCTGAAATCTGGAGATGGTGGGATCTACAATGGGCCCTAGAGGGGACCTCCGGATGTGACTGAAGATGTTCTGAGATGTGGGGAGCCCTCTCTGTGTTTCAGAATGCCTTCCGGAGGTATCTAAGACTTCCTTTTTTAAAAAAATTGGGGTACAATTAAGCCTTTGTGTCCCCTGGAAGGCTACACCTTTATTCAGTCAAGCCCAGAAAACCAGCTGCACATCCAAGAGATGTTCCAGATACCATTATTCACCCAAGAAGGTCTTTGAATTCTTTGTCCAAAGCCCGATATCTACCCTTGCTCTGGGAGAAGGGGCATTCTTTTTTCCCTTGGATCTGAAGCCATGCAGCTCAGATTCACTTCACTAAAGGACATCATACCGGCAGTTGAAGGACTGGTAATTTCTCTCCCTTTAACCATCATAACAACTCCTACTCCCTTTAAAACCCTCCATTCCCCAGTGTCTGTTTTAAACCTCCTGTAAATCTTCTCCATTGCTGGTCTCTGGTGGAGGAAACTGCCTCTTTTCCTCCTTCATTTAACCTGTGCCTGGCCATTACAACCTGATGTATAGAAAAGTGGAGGAGGAAGGCTCAGCACATCACTTTTGCTTACCACTTTTCTGTTCCCCCTCTACTACACTCCCTTTTGCAGGCATCCATCAGCAAGTCATGCTTTTGCAGTCCTGGGCCTGCTTCCCCCATAGTGTCTAGTTCCACCTTCTGACTACAGACATCACTACAGACAAAAGAGGATTTTGGAAGGTTTGGATTCTATGCAAAGCAATCTAAATGCACAACTAATTATAAAACTCTATCATCTGACAGCGCAATTCTAACCTGCTGCCCCAATGGGCCTGCTCGGATCTGTGCCTGCTGTTTAGCGCACACCTCGGCGGCCCACATCCAAACTCCAACCCCCTCCCTGGGCCACCTTACTCTGTTCTACTTCGCTCCCTCTCAGCTCCCCCCTGCCCAGAAAAGCCCCTGCACTGGCCCCTGCACTGGCACCCACTCAGGTGCAACTTTGTCGATGCAGCTGCCTGCGTGGACACAGCCTGGACACTTGCTCTGGCTCGAAAGTGCCTTATAGCACTTCCACAACAGCACTGGACTGAAGCAATGCACATGGGTCAGCCCAAGGGCATTCTTGGATTGCGCCCTGAATCTTACTAATCAAGAACAGGTTTAAAGTACACTTTATTTGGCATGAAACGTCTTGTCTAAGATGACATATTGTCATCTTTTGATTCCCAAAGGAAGCATTATATTGAAATGCATTTTTTATGATGCTCTTAGTGACATATATGCAACTGGGATACAGGTGGCATTTTATTAGTAACCAAAGGGAAACTGTAGTCTGACTCCTTTATTATTTATCTCTCTTTTCTCTATATAGCTTCTGCTTCTGGCTGTATTGACTTTTAGTATCCATTGGAGACAGAACATTTGCTTATGTTCAGGGGAAGGGAGAGGCAGAGGAAAGGCCATAAGTTAAAAGAAAATTCCATTTTCATAATGGTTTTAATGTGCGGCTCCGGAGGGAATTCTGATTGCATTAGGAAAGTCTGCTACATATGGGTGGATGGCTATTGCTCCTGAACTCACTAAAAGCCCATCCATCTGTGAGTGCAATAAAGGGCAATGAAAAGGAGAACACTGTATATGCTTCTTATATAAAAGCAAACCAGCTTATTGCCGCCTCTATAGGTATTTTTTATAGCCAGAATTCTCCATTTTGGCTTTCTGTGATTTATCAAAACGTGACTTTTTTTTACTTGTGTCAATTGGGATACAGCAAAAACAAATGAATGAACCAAGATAGATCACCCTGAGACAATATTACCCATGATAGCCAAATGAATCCTCTGTATTGAGAGATGGCAAGTCTCTGAACAACAAGAGCTATGGAAAAAAAGGTAAAGGCTACTGCCTGCACTCATTCCCAAGCCCTCTACGGAATCCCTATCTGGATCAATGCATATCATAAATCATTAGAAATTTTTCAATCAGTCTTTTTTGAGAAGAATCATGGCCATGCCAAACTGCGTCCCCTATGAGGCTTTATGTCTCGAGACGGGACAACTCCCAGTCGAGAATGTTGCTTGGTACAGAACTTGTAAATACTGGCTAAGAGTGTATTTTGATACCTCTCAAACAAGCCTACTATATTACCTAAAAAAAGATCGCTGCCCCCCTGCTGATGGTTGGCTTAGGAAGATCAAACAGATCGGCCTAGACCCGGACATCCTAGGGACTCTCCCGTTCCAGGCTGCCCTAAGAACTGTTAGACAAAGGCTGGCTGACATCAACTCACAAGACCTATTAAGAGCCGCTAATAGATCTTGCTCACCTTTGTTCTGGAATCTTCCTTTGGTAGTAGGCAGGCCACCGGTTTACATTTCTCTATTGCATAATCCTGAAGTTAGAAGGGCGATTTCTTTGGCCCGCTGTAATTCAATCCCCTCGGCGGTGCTAACGGGCCGATTCAACAATATTCCCTTTAATGACAGATTATGTCCTTGCCCGATGAATGCTGTAGAGACGCTACCCCATATCTTTTTCCACTGCCCATTCCATTCGGCCGCGAGGGATAAATTTTTTGCCTCTCTCCCATAACAAAAGCCCTGGCTTTTCGATGAAGCCTATCTTAGTTCTATTTTACAGTGGACGGATGAGATTTCTTTGACTGCTCTTGGCAAATTTTTGTTGGATATAATTAAGATTAATACAGCCCGAGAATCCAATTTAAAGTTTTAGTGCTTTAGGGGACGTTGCTAAAATTGTATTTTGCACCTTGTGTATGTTTGTTTGTGTTTGTTATGCCAATAAAGGTATCTATCTATCTACTTGCACTCATTGCTTCTAAGCTTCCCAATAGCATCTGACTGATCTCTGTTGAAAACAGATATAATAGGTGGACCAGATGATCCCGTCTAGTAAATCTAGTAAAGCTGTCTCAAGAAATAAAATATCTGAGACTCCATCTCACAGCCAGCTCTCTGCTGCACATGGTAGCAAAGTAAAATAGCAATAGTAGCATAGGATGCTAAAAAAATCATTAGGGATGTATAAGGTGACAATGAACTTCTTATCTTCTAGAATGTGTTGTGAATATTTCTTATGGCCCAATCTTATGGGCATGCTGCCCTGCTGGAATTCGTGTTCTGGTGGCACAGCATGCTTTATGGCTGTCGCAAATGGAGACACACGATTTCATGCAGCTGGGCCACCACAAGCAAGGGGGGGGCAGGTGGGGGGGGCAAAATGTAGCAGGAATATTTTAATTGACTGAACTACATTTAACAAATTCCTTCTGTCTCATGTAATAGTTGGAAAGCATGATAGCTAGAAGTATGTTTGGTGATACGTAAAAACATACAACATTGCTTTCTGCACTTCTCATTTTTGTAAAAAACAAAATCTGCAAAAAAATGAAAATCATTTGTACCCAATTGACAGTACAGTATAATGACAATGGCTGCCTCTGGTGACACTATACCACCTACCTAGGACACTTTTAAAGCTATTCTAATTTTTAAAAATGCACCCTTGAACAAATAAAAGCACATAACCACTTTCTGCACATTTTCTTTGGGAAAAGACAAAATCTGTGAAAAAATAAGTGGAGGTACATGAGAATGAACAAGAGGTGGTGGATTCTCCCTCACTGGAGATTTTCAAGCAGAGGCTCATCTGCTTGCAATGCTCTAGGAGGATTTCCTGCTACAGGCAGGAGGGTAGACTAGATGACCTTATAGGTAGGGTTACTAGATACAAACTGGGACAGAGTGCCTATACTTGTAACCATTGTATAGAAGAGGGAATTTGGGCAGGTGCAGCTTTTGAAACCCTTCCATGATGAGCTGCACCTCATCCTGCACGCCCAAATTCCTTCTTCTGTACAATGGTTAAAGGTGTAGGCACTCTGTCCCAGTTTGTATCTGGTAACGCTATGCTTAATCAGTTCTAGCTTTGAATAGTTTTGTTGCCTTTTTTCATTATTCCAGCATGTCTTGCCCTTTGTCTCTAATGACATCACTTCTGCTTAATGACATCCCTTCTGCTGTGTCCCCATAGACTGTCATTTTCAAAAGTGGGTCCCAGTGCTAAAAGGTTTGGGAACAACTGGTTTGATAGCTGCTTGTTATGTTGCTGTTTTATTTTGTTTTGCCCTGCACTTTAAAAAATAGGTGGATTGTACAGTTCTTAGGTAACAATCACTAGTAGATCATTTGTCAGAATCTGGTGTTGGGTAAAATCAGACAAAATTATCTAATTCAAAGAATTGCAGATACCACTAATATAAGTTTTACCCTTGACTTATTCATGGGGCATGGCAAATTCCATGATTTTTGGCTTAAAACGTGCCCTCAACTTATCCATGACATGGACTTATACATGATTACATATGGGTACATACAAATCAATTAATGGAGTAAGAAACAAAAATATTTTGAACGCTTGATAAATAAAATTTTAACCAAATGGCAGCAAGCAAGACATGAGAAATAGCTTGAGAGGATTGCCTTGAGATGCTTTTCTATAGAATAGGCAGGCACCACCACTGAACTTCAAGAATAGTGGAAACATGGAGCAGGGTTCTGGCACTTTTGACCAGCTTATCTGGATGGCCTAGGGGTAGTTGTATAGCTACAGGTGCAGGTGTTGTAACATGCCATGTATGCAGACCACTTGATGGCAATGTGCATTACCATTACTGCCTAGATTGGCTCCAGCAGTGAGTGGACCGTGCTTACACAGCACATTGTGGTGGCTGCAGTATTTACCATGCCATCCCTCCTGTGCCACTGCCTAGGATGACAGGGAAGTTTGTATAGGAGAACACTCCTTAAGCTATGATTTTATGAACATTTTGTGACTAACTCCCCACCTGAAATTAAATCGTATCACCTTCTCTCACATCCAGACACAACATTTCCATTACTTGAGGGGAAAAGGTAAAGATGCCGTTGTTCTTTCTGCCTCCTGTTTCTTTATGTTCTATACAAAACATCTGCAGCCTGTAGTGGCATCTACCATCGACTGCTGCCTGGTGCGGTCACCTCACCTTTTCTCACATCAAAGCCAGCTTGGCTTACATTGTATTTTTGTAGTATCTTGAGTAATTCTCCTAGGCAACTAATCCACTTCTTCCACAGTTTTACAGTACATGTTAAATGGAATTCTGCCTCACACTTATTTCTCACATGAGGATGGATAAAGGAGAAGGGGGAAAAACTCTAATTGTGCACAGCATTGCATGTGAAGTGTGCTTCAAATGCTTTATTTTGGCACAAGTGCACTGATTGAGAAGCTGATTAGTCATGGAAACGGAATTACTCAGCAAGTCCTTTCAAGTTATAGTGTATATCAAGAGTGGGCAGAAAGACGTCATTGTGGTCAACTAACAGATTACTGGCCAATTTCGGTGGAATGTGCAGCACTTACTCATTGCTGTGGTTGATCAAATAATGCAAAATGAAGGGCCCAATCCTTTCCTTCCTAGCCCGCCTCCGACAATGCAACTATGCTGAAACTCAGCATGCTATCTCCCATGGGGGAGGGGAACAGATCGAGAAGGGAAAGGGGAATCACTTCCCCTCCCTCTCTGTAAGCCTCCACAATGGGTTTTCTTGGACCTGTGACAGCTTTGTAGCTGGTGAAAGTCCTAAGAAAAGGACAGGAAGGCGATGAAATGAAGAGACAGGATCTGGCACACACCATTGCCATGGGATCCACCCCCTCTTCCTCCCCCTCCCTGCCCAAGGCCGTTGAGACCTGGCGTTGGGCCTGGGGCAAGATGCCTGCTTGGCTCTCCTTCCTAAATTTTCCTTCAAAACAAGTTATTGACAGCTTTAACCTAGCATAAGCAAGATTGAAACTACAGTAAACATTTATTTATTTTTAATTTATTTATATACCACGTTTCCTTCTTCTCACTTTGGGCATTGCTCAAGACTTTCTAGACCCCATAAGGGCACAAACCTGACCGACTTTCCTGCACCAGAGTAAGGGCAGTGCAGCTCTGAGATAAGGGAACAAGCATTCCCTTACCTTGAGGAGGCCTCCATGACTGCCCCCCAACTGCAGGATGCAGCACACGCCCCATTGACACAGCTATGTCTGTGCTGGAAAGTTGGTTAGGATTAAGACCTAAGGGTCTTTACAATGCGTTCTATGTGTATGTATATTCAATGTTGTTCTATATATTATATATACATACCATAAAAGAAAACATTTATCAGAATGGGAAAATTTCCTTACTTTGATCAGTACTGTGTTTCTTTTCTTCCACCTCAGCAAAGTCCTCTTCATTTGCTTTTTCTTCTTCTAATAATGCACGGTTAACTCACTCCTAGGTGATGATTGAAACAAAGCCCAGGTGAAAAAAACTTGCCTGGCCTGTGTTTATTTTTTTTATTTTCTCTTCTGTGCATGTATTTGTACTTCATACTGTTAATTTCACCTTCAAGCAGTGCCAACACATATAGACTTCATCCAGTGCCAGGTGTTCTAGAGACAGACACTAAACTAGAAGAGGTGGAGCTTACTATTGGAGCCTGGGAATTCTGTGAACTCAACTGGCAGCGCAATCCTACACTGTGCTGGAACAAGCAGGCCAGTGGGCCTGCGCTGTATCCAGCACAGTATATGGGAGGCTGGAGCCTCCCCAGTGCAAGGGCACGTTTGTGCCCTTGCCTGAGGGGAGGCACCAGCCACCCCAATGCACTCCTTGGATCTGCACCTTGGATCTGCACCAGATCCGAGGAAGCTGCGCAGCCCAAATTGGGGCTGTGCGGCCTTGGGAACAGGTTTAGGGAACAGGTCTTGGGAACAGGTCCAGGATTCAGCCTTATGGCCGAATCCTAGGCTTGCCTCCCTCCAGCACTGGCCCGCCTGCCGGCCCACCTACCACCCACCCAAGAAATGTCCTCCCCAGCCCATTCCCTCCCTCCCTCCTGGCTTATCACACCCCTGCGCCAGCAGGGCTCAGCTCTATCCAAAGCACCTCCTTGCCAAGCTCTCTGTCTGGATCTCTGCTCAAAAATCTATTAGGCCTGGAACAAATTGGCTTCTGTAAAGGAGCATCAACCATTGAGCATCCAATGACTTTAGTCCACCTAGCTAAAAAATACTCTAGGAACTCTAATGCCAAGCTCTATGTTGCCTTTCTTGCTCTCAAAGGGGCATTTGACACAATGGTCAGGGAGCTGTTCTGGGAAAAAATTAAGCAAGTAGGTAGGGTATTGATCCTAGGCTCCTTTTTCTAATTAAAAGCCTTTACTCAGAATCTACTTGTAAGGTCTGCTGTGCCTCCTTTTGACCACCAAAATTCCTGTTCAGAAGGCGGTAAGACAGGGCTGCCTTCTGGCTCCTGTTCTCCTGGCCTTCTGTTCTTCCTCTTTTTAAAAGATCTGGCCCCCTTTTTATCCCAGTCTGATAGCCACCCCCCAACCATGGAATCCACACACACATTCTCCTCTTACTTTATGCAGACAATGCAGTGTTGATACTGGCATGTAGGTCTAAGTCATCTTTTAAACAGATTCCTAGACTATGTGGCCATCAATAACCTGACCCTAAACTTTAAGAAATCCAAAATCATGGTCCACAGGCCTAGAGGGTAAATGGGGAAGTGATCAAACAAGTTAAATCATTCAGGGTGCAATCCTAACCTGGAGTTAGGCCGGCACAGTTAGGCCAGGAAAGTTTGGCTAGCACAAAGGCCACTGTAAAGCATGTTTGGATCACTCTCGGAGTCAGAGAGGCCAGCACACAGATGTGCGTCATCCCCTTAACTCCAAGAGTGGGCCAAAGGCGCTTTAAGGTAGCGCCAGCGTTGTCATTCAGTCGCGGGGGTGGGGAAGACGGCGAAACGGAGCGGTACGCAAGGGGCAGGCTGCCGCTCACCCATTCCTCCCGCCCAGCGCTCCGGCTGAATGACAACGCTGGGTGGCGCTTGTGCCAGCCAAACTTTGCTGGCCTAACTGTGACAGCCTAACTCCAGGTTAGGATTGTGCCTTCAAGTACCTTGGTTAACCTCCATTATAAACTTCCACCTTTCAATTTAACCACTCACACCTCTCAGTCCATTCTCTGCTTTTTCTTCAAGCAGGGACATAGCTTCATCCCAGCCACACTAAAAGTTTATAATGCAAAGGTCACCCTGCAGCTCCTTTATGGAGTGCCAGTCTGGATGGTGCTAGCAGACCCATGGCAAGTGAGAATAGACTATTGGCTACACCTGTGCTTCCATGTGCATCCCAATAGTCTCATCTTTCAATCACTATCAGACCCTGTACTGCCGAAGTGGCTGAATTGGATCTGGGAGAAAGTGTTTCTCTCTGGAGACCTTAATTATGCTTCCAGTGTCAGAAGTGCGCAGATTGCTGTTCCCCATTGACTTCCAAACCCTCCATTCTGCTGTCTGCTCCCCTTTGCATTTCCATATCCCATTATCTTTTGGACAATTTTCACCTTACCTGTCCTTTTTATTAGATTTGAGGAAGTATTGGGCGGTATTTTGCACTAGATTTAATGTCACCCCTTCCCAAGTCTCTCTGGGAAGATACTGCAAGATTACATTCCCCGATCGGCACTAAGTGTACCCAGAGTGTTGTGGAGACACTACCTCACATTTTCCTCCACTGCCCAAACCATGTGGGAGCTCAATCGCTCTACTTGGACCCAGTTCTAAAAAACAGATCCCTGACCCCAAGAACTTATCTTTCTCCTTAATGGACACTCCCCTGAAATGATGGGGAAAGTAGCGAGGTTCTGATTGGTTGTAGAGTGGAAGTTCCTCGCCAGATGATGCAAAGTCAATGATGATGATTAGTTCTCGCCTATTTGCGGTTTTTAATAAAACTATTTTTTATTTAATGAATAAAAAAATCTAAATCATACACAGTATACTTCGTAAGTAGAGCCTGTTTGAAAGCTCAGTGCTTCCCTTGTGGGAGTGGCTTGTGTGTGTGTGTGTGTGTGTGTGTGTGATGCCAATAAAGGTTACTTATTACTATTACTCCTGCGTGACTCAGATGTGGGTTTCAGCCATAAAAACAGGCTGCTAAATGGCGCAGTTTGGTCCCAATAAAATAGGAGCCCACATTTAGGATTTTTTTTTTCAAGCGTTTTAAATGTGGACCTTGGTATCCGCAGGTCCTGGTATCCACGAGGGGTTCTGGAACAGAACCCTTACAGATATTGGAGTCCAACTGTATCTCTCGTAAGCCACTCATAGACACACAGCCCTTTTCCAAAGCTAAACATTCATATTGCACAGTGTGCAAAAAATGATAAAGAAAAACAAAAGGAACTGAAATCGTCCTACTAATGCAAATAATCTTTGAACACACACACACACACACACACACACACACACACACACACACACACA
>JAJKFI010000080.1:3453800-3464202 GCA_029204185.1 Lerista edwardsae
ATACTATAAGAATATTCTTACTGATTTACTTATGATATACAGTTGATATACAGTTTATTGCCATACAGACATACAAACAATAACAGAAAGCAATAGATAAAACAACAAAAGTATGTAAGCCTTAGGCCCAGTTTAACATTGCCTGGAAATCAGAGGGTCAGAAGGACAAGTTATATACTAAACAGAGGCATCATTTTAAAATTATGGTGTGTTGGTGGTTCTTATATCACCGAATTTTGATATTTCTTGTCAACTAGTTAAATGGTGAGAGAGCTCTATGGCGTAGTATTACTAGTTTGATAAAAGTTGCTATTCAGATAGTAGGCAACTCCTGGCAACAAATATTGTAAACTCATCAGAGCGTCCTGGAAATTTTGAGAGAATCGGCTCTAAGTAACACAGACAAATATCATTGTATAGGTTGCAATATAATAACATATGGGATAGACACTCGACTGTCTTATTGTTGCATGGACAAAGCTGTGCTTCGTACGGGACTACACTGAACCTTCCTATTAAAAGACTAGAAGGGAGTGTATTGCACCCTCTCCTGGGGATTCTTCAAAAAAAGAAAGATAACTGGCCATTCCCAGCGCAGTTGGTGATAAGCCAACCTATAAAGGAGAACAGGTTTTCTGTGATGCTTCATGTAATGGCTGTTGCTCAATGTCTAAAAGTCTTTCTTTAAGGAACTTGAATGCCTGAGATGGTTGAGGAGCTCCCAAGAAGTCAAGGGCTATTCCCAGGGTTTTAACTTTTCGGAAAAAAATAATTGGAATTCAAAAAGTGGAAAAGAATCACATATCCTTGAGAAAAGGGTTTTTGTTAGATATGTGACAAATCTGAATCCAAAATCTAAAGGAGTTAAGCCATGCCACTGTCTTTCGTCTAATAGTTCCAACTTCAAGGCATAGGGCAGCGTAAGGTACACAATGCGATATAGCAAACATTCTGTAGAACATTGTCTGGATCCTTTCAACGGAACTATTAACAGCGGACATCCAAATATGTGAGGCAAATAGCAACTGAGACACAACTTTGGCTCAAAAGCTGCCGGAATAAAGGAATTACCCCACAAATGCAAGAAGCGATTAATTGCCTGAGATGTCAAAGTAGCTGAATTAATGAGTTGAGCTTGATGGTGAGTTGCCCAGGATAGTTGGTAGTGAATCCTTAAATACTTGAATTGTTTGATTTGCTGGATGCTTTTGTCATCAAAAATCCAAGAAAAGGGTTTCCATCTTTTGCCAAACACTACTATTTTGCATTTATAATAGTTAATATACAGCTAGTATATTACAGTTAATATAGTTAATATACAGCTAGTATAATGTACAGCTATCATAGTTCCCCAAGCCTCTGGATTCATTTAAAATGCTATCACAACCCACTTCCGGTTTGTGGGTTGTGATGGCAATTTAAACGCATTTTGCTGTTCTGGGGAGCCCCCAGGGTTTTCTACACCATCCGGATGCCAGCACTGCCAGGGATAAGTGTAAAAAAGCACCTTTGTCTAGGGCAGCAACGCAATAAAAAAAAAAGGATTGCGTTGCTGCCTTTTTCCTGCCCCTGCCAACACTTACATGGTTCCCAATGCCCTGGTAGGAGTTTGGGAACCACTGTCAAAATGAATTTGGTGGAAATTACTTCTAAATTAATGTGCATAAGTTGTTAGCCATCCTTTTCCCCTCAAACCCTAAAGCACCACTCTCTTTAAACATTTCTCCTCAGAAAGAAAACATTTAAAAGCTACTTAAAAAGTTCTTAATGAAAGATTTCTATTTCTCTTTGATTAAAAAAAACATTTTTAAGACATCTCTGTTGTCATTAGAACAATTGGTGGATATCCTCCTGTTTTATTCATACTGTAGTTACTGCTATTCTACACATTCAGAGCTCCCTCCATTTAATTCATGACTGTGATGACAACCCAAAAATAGATGCATTTGGTTCAAAATTTGACATACACAGCTTGTGGCAGAAACAAGCCTATCTATGGAAAACTATCCTTCCATATGAGTTGAAAATGTATTCGTTTTGCTTATTCGCTCCCTTTGATAAACAAGGAGTATCTCCACACTATGAAAATCATGTTGTATTGCTGTTCATTCTTTTAACATGTTCTCTGGAAAAATAATAGATTATGCTATTTTCTTTGTCTGAATAAAATGTTTCACTTCCAGAGATAAAGACATACTCAGCTGAGCCATTAAACAGCTATGTAAAATGAATCAACAGAGCAGAAGGAGCAGATTTAATTATTGCTTAGAGGTAGGAAGGGGAACTAATTACAGGGTTCATAAGCCACATGCCAGTCTTCTCCTTAACCATGTGCTTGGATTGCGCTGGATGAAGCTCTGCAGACTCAGCAGCAACACAACAGGATAAAATATTTTCACAACAGAACACTTTTTCTTTCAAATGAGATATTTGGATCTCTCATTTGGATAGACTCCTTTTTGGGTAGCCTATTTTGTTCATTATTCAGCAGAAGGAACAGAATTGTTATTGAACAAGTTATTACATACAGTAAGCAGCAAGCAGGTTACAAAAGACGCAGATTGCACATCGCAAGAGAGGTGAGAAAGAGCAAGTTGTGTTTCCTCTCCACTTTGCTTCCATTGCAGGAAAGTATATGTTCTGACCCCCCCCCACACACACACACACATTAGCAATGGAATGAGATAGTGAAAATCTCCTGCTTCGTCTCTTGAGGTTTCTGTGAAATTTATAAATTAGCTTCCAAAAACATGTCTGTAAAGATTGAATGAACGATAATTGCATAAAATACACAGTTGGATAAGAAGAGTAAATGCTGTTGATCTTATCAGTATCCAACTTCTATTTGATCATAGGCATGTTTGAGTCAGTGCAGAGCTGGATGGTTCCACACAGGCTTCCAATGGCATGGCAAACCAAAGAAACCCCATCAGTGCACTTCCTCCATTTCCTGGAATGTCTTCCTACACCGGGAAATATTTCAGGAGATGAAGGAAACAGAAACTGATCTCTGCATAACCTCCTTTTCCTCAGGTTAACAGCAGGAGAGGATGCACTGAGACTGGGCCAGATCAAGACTCCTGGTCCCTGGGACACTGTGCCCCTTTTACTTGGTGATGTACCAGCCTCTTCTCCACATGTCCTCTTCTGCTCACTTCTTCATCTTCCTTTTTGCATTCCAGAGAGTGGAAGGAGAAGTGGGGGGATGGAGGCCAATCTGCTGCCTGACTACTTCATTTGGCCTCATGGATGGGCCAGCCTTTGTCGCAAACCCTAGCAGATGGATGAACTTGGGGGATGAACAAAATGTTGTGGTGGGCACAACCCACTGGGAGTGGAAGATGCGCAGAAATCTACACTTACACAACCACATTTTCTACATCAGGAGAAACTGAGATAAGGAACATGCTATCTGGACACCCTTTCCCATGTCTTAACTGGGACCCATTAAGCGGCGGGGCGGGCAGGAAAGTGGCAGAACGCGCCATTACGCAACAGGCAGACTGCCCGTCAAAGGTAAGTCCCACCCAGCGTACCGGCTGAATGCCGCCATTGGCCCCATTGCATCCAATCTAAGACACAGGTGAGAGATCAACAGGTATTTGCCTTTCTCTGTAGCTTCCCTAAGCAATGTCCTGCTGCACTATAGTTTAAGCATGCACAATGACAGATAATTCTAAATAGAAACGATAACGCTGAGGATTCCACATATTTTTTTGTAGACGGACCCATGAGAGTTGTCAGTGGGGAATGCTGTTGCCTGATAATCCTTTTTAATGCTTGAACATGAGTCCCCTTACGGGAAGGAAGGTGGGATAAAAACATGGTTGGTAAATAAATGACATGTGCCTGCCAGGACAGCATGACCCAGGCCAGAAACATAATGTACTGGAAAAGGTAGGAGATACCCCGAGGAGATAGGGAATGGTATCAGAAATGGCCCCTTGTTCCGGATTAGCCAGGGATTTCAGGGTTAACCCCCAAGGCCTTTGCAAGCCTCAGGAGCACAGCTGCAGGCTGATGAGCGATTCAGCTATGAAGGGAGGTTAGCCCAGGTGCAGATGGGTGTGGCTGATGAATTAAAGCCTGCCCATTGATTGACTGTTCTCAGTATAAAGTTGGAGGCAGGAGCTACAGTAAGGCCCTGGGAAGGTGTTGGATAAAAGCATCTGGGAAGGTGCTGGAGGAGGACCTGGATAGGTGCTGGATAGATGGAGTGCTGGAAGGACTGTTGGATGGACTGAAGGAAGGACTAGCTAAGGTAAGATTATTGTGGGAGACTATTGGGGAGTTGTTGTATGGCTGCCATGCCCCTGGAGCCACTGAGTGGAGGAGGCAGTTGTGGCTTAGGCAAGCTATTGTTTGGTGGTGGGGTTTGGTGGTGCTAGACTTAGAGTAGTTTGGAGCTAAGCCAGTGATTAGGGCAGTCTGGAGGAGGCTGGCCAGCCGGTGATCCTAAGCAAAGCTGCTGGACGAGAGGAGGCCCAGTGGGTGACTGAACCCCCTCCCTCTTGCCTATCTCTGAGGCCGCTCTGTGGGGAAACTAGTTAGCCTAGTGTGGGCATTAGGGCCCTTGGGGTGGCCCGGCTGGGAATTTGGCAGAACGCATAACTAGAAACAGATTGATAGGAGGCCTTGGATTTCAGAGGCCTGGAGGAGGGCCACACTTTTAATAGTCAGAGCAATCGGCCCCTTCCCGTACTTTGAAGAAACTTTGCTTGACTATTGTTCCTTAGGAAATTCCATGGGTAGCCACAGTGCCTGCACAGCTCATTTGACCATGTGAACAGAAACTACATCTTGGGAGCTTCCTGACCTAAACGTAGTAAAACAAAAGAAGGGCCCTTATTCAATCAACACGTCCATGCTATGAAGCAACTGGCTTTCAGATATTTTCATGAGTTCCTCCTCGCACCCTTGGTAAAGTGCAAAACTACAGAAGCACCCATTTAAGGCCAGGGATGAGCAACCAAGGGCCATCAAGCCACAAAAGATGATGAGCTCAGCCATAAAACAATCCCATAGCCATAGGATTCTGTGCAAAGAAAAAGAATAAAAAGCTGGCTCATCAGACCCTTGTGACTTTTCAACCCGAGCACCTCTGTCTACCTTCCTGTTTCTGCATTAATTCGTTGCGTGAAGCACCTTCGTTCCAGCTGTTACTGAAGATCACTGCAACTCCCATCCCCTCCTTCCTTTTCAACTTTCCTCCTTCCCTCCATTGAGTGCAACTGAAAGTCACCCTGCCAAGGTGGGCTGGGCCACCTTGCAATGCACCCCATGCTTCTGGAAAAGCAACCCTGGC
Source organism: Lerista edwardsae (assembly GCA_029204185.1). NCBI lineage: Eukaryota > Metazoa > Chordata > Lepidosauria > Squamata > Scincidae > Lerista > Lerista edwardsae. Next base: position 3,459,106 of record JAJKFI010000080.1, read on the forward strand.
TTTCTTGCTCTGCTTTCCTTCCCGAGTCAGCTATGGCTCCAGCCTAGCCTTTGGTCTTCCTCCATACCACTTTGCCTCCTGTTGTGCCTGATGTTTAACTCAGGGAAAGCACTTGGTCTTGGCAATCTAGCCCCATGATCCCTCCAAGGCTGATATAGGCAACCTTGGTCCTTGGTGCAGCTTAGCTGTTGACTCAAAAATCCTCTTTTATCTTTTAGGTGGAGGTATAATGAAAACGGGACCATTTTTATTAAGGACTAGCTTTTTGTTACCTAGCATTGCCAGGGTAACAAACATCAATGGGACTGTCACCAATCAGCTTAGCAACCCCGAAAACTGGATTTGACACTAATGTTGGTCCTTTTGGACATTTTATTTTGCACCCCTTCTCACCCCCCATGCTGATGGGGGCGGAACGTGGACTCAAACGGCATCAGGAGCGTCACCATTCGTCTCAGCAATCCCGGAAACTATGGATTCGACACCAATATCGGGTGTTTTTGATCATTTTTACATGGCACCCCATCCCACCCCCACCCCTAGGGGTGCTAGTGGTGTCGTACCCCCACAGTGTTTCTTTCCAGATTGTAAGGCATATGTGTACTAAGTCTGGTGCCAATCGCTCCAGGCGTTCCGGCAGGGCATGGCGGACATTTCGTTTCACACCCCTTCTCGCCCCCCACACCAAGCGGGGGCCAAACCTGGACTCCAATGGCATTGGGAGCGTCGCCACCCGTCTCAGCGTCTCCAGAAACTACAGATTTGACGCCGATCTAGCTCGTTTTCAACCGTTTTCACATGGGGCCCCCTGCACCCCCCCCACCCCCAGGGGTGCTGGGGGGCTTGACCCCCGCAGTGTTTGTCACCAGGCTGCAAGGCATGCATGTGCCGAGTTTGGTGCCAATCGCTCCAGGCGTTCCAGTGGGGCATGGCATACATTTTGTTTCACACCCCTTCTTGCCCCCCACACCGAGGGGGGGCCGAACCTGGACTCCAACGGCGTCGGGAGCATCACCGCTCATCTCGGCGACCCCGGAAACTATGGATTCGACGCCAATCTCGCCCATTTTTGGCCATTTTCACGAGGGCCCCCCTGTGCACCCCCACCCCCGGGGGCGCTGGGGGGCGGCTGACCCCTGCAGTGTTTGCCGCCAGGCCGCAAGGCATGCACGTGCCAAGTTTGGTGCGCGTCGCTCCAGGCGTCCCCGAGCCTATGTGGAACACACACACACACACACACACACACACACACACACACACGATTTTTTTATATATAGACTAGCTTTTTGTGACCCGGCGTTGCCCGGGGGCAGAAATTATCCCCAGGCTCTATTAGGAGGAGGAATGCGTTTGTTCTGCAGTGCACCCCCACCTCTGGGGGCGTAAGGGGGGCCCTACCCCCACAGTATATCTGTCCAGATTGTAAGGAAGGAGTGTACCACGTGTGGTGCACATCGTTCCAGGCGTTCCAGAGTAATGGTGGAACATACACACAAATCTGCAAACCTCCCTCAACAGCATGACATAGTGAGATCCATAGATAGACATATAGAACTCGTCCCTGAAATAACACAGTATTGCTGACGTGGAACCCAAAACGCACACTATCACTGTGAAATGAATGAGGAAACAGGGCCACCCTAACCTAAGAGAGCAATATGAAGGTCCCACTTACTGTCTGCAGGCCCTGTTGCAGGGTAGCCCTGATGTATGAGATACAGGCAGAGGTGGCCTGTGAGCTCCCTGGACATAGGCCCCTCTCAGATCCGACTGCGTGCTGGAAGTCTCTGGATCCTGCTCTTTCCACCCTGGGCCACTCAGGCAACGCAGGCAAAGCATTTAGTTTCGCTTTCTGTTCTGCCTCTGTCTGGTAGCTGAGCTGCTCAGCCCTCCCACATAACCTGCAGAATCGTCTGTAACCACAGGGTGGCAGCAGACCTGTAGCTCAATGCAATCCCCTTGGTTCCCGACGATCTGGGCCCCCTCCCTGAAAACCGGGGGGTGTAGGGGGGTCTGACCCCCGCAGTGATTCCTTCCAGGCTGCAAGGAACGTGTGTGCCAAGTTTCGTGGCCGTGGGTCAAGGGACGGAGATTTGTATAAGGAACATACATACCCGCATACCCGCATACATACACACCCACGTCCATTTTTATATATATAGATTAATAATAACAAACTGCAGCAGAGACTAACTCAATACCCCCCCCCAGTCATATGGACACTAAAGTAGGAGGAATGGGGATAACCCTGCCACTGGAAAACAATGGGTGTGCCAGCTGACTCAAAGCTGAGCCCTATCATGGACAGGGTGAGCTTACCATCGCTGAGCCCAAAGAGGTCAAGGCACCTGGCTAGTGCAGAATCCCCACAGGTCAAGCCATGCAGTTTCTTTTGCCACTGCCAGCTAAGGAGCTTGCCAGCCAGCTTTGCTAAGCCAGGCAAGCAATGAGTGAGCTCTCGATCAGGTCCAGCACATAAGGGGGCTCCACGGTAAGGTAATCTACTCTAGCCTTGTATGCCATTTTATATCAAAGTATGTTTAGATGCATTTGATCCATTAACTCACATGCACATTTTAAACATGCATTTTGGTTGCCTTCCATTCTACTATAAAGTCTACACTAAATTTTATTTATATCTATTCTATACACCTTGGCTGTGAACCCTGGGGTCCTGCAGCTCCTAAGGCAGACCCTCAACAGAGGAGATTATACAGGGAACATGTTGGGAAAAATTTGACCCCTCATGTTTTGAAACTTGAAGCTTTCAATCCACTGTATCATACTTTGCCAGGTTGTAAAAAGGAACGCAAGTACGTAAGTATATAGTCTGTATAAAGAAGCAGGGAGTAAATTTACAAAACAAGTGACTAATTGTGACAGTGGGAGTAAGATTACGCCAGTTGACTCAGATGTAAAAATTACTGTGTTTTACATATACAGAACTAGATATTTATTCATGCTACTGAGCTAAAAATAATTTTAAAATACCAACTTTTCTTTTCCAGAGATCAAAGGCTTGGCTCTGGGTGGGTGGGGTTCTTTTCTATTTTTCCAATATTTCAAATAAAAGAATATTTGCCATACAGTTACAAATATTTGCATAACATAAAGGAAGAGCCTGAGGAGAAATATTAATCTTTCAAAAAGATTTTAGAAAAACCACTGAAATGCCAAAAAAGCTTTGACAGTCAATGAAAATGCTGATCTGTTGTGTTTTGAAACAGGAATGTGGAAATGTATATGTTACAGGCATTGACTTTCGTACAATGCTTGTAATGTATATAACAAAGCAGAACTGACATTGCCAGTGTAGTTTTGCAAACATCTGGTGAAAGTGCTGCTGTGTTTCTTGCAGTTTTAATGCACAGATTTGTGGAATTTCTAACCAAAGAGTGCAAAACACTCCGCTTCTTCTAAGAGCAACACAGCCAGTGCTAGCAGGATACAGGAAGCATCAGGTGGCCACACACATCTCAGCATGGCGGAATGACTTCGACCATCTTACAGATCTTGTTGCAGGGAGGAGCACAGTAAGAAACCTGTCATCCTGAGGCTTTGTATCAGACACTTTTCCTTCTCCTCCCAGCAAATGGAAAATTAGCACAACAGTGAAGAAGTTGGCTAATGTATTGGCTCTCTAATGTATTAGCTTTCAACTGGCATGGACTTATTCTTATGGATGAATTTTAAAAACAACACCTAGATTCACTACTTGCAGCCTGACCTGGTACAGTTCATGACTTCATTCTCACCTCTTTCTGTTGCATGCATGTGAGCACAACCAGACATTACAAGATGAGCTGTCACCACCTCATGTCTCTTTACCTCCTCTCTCTTTCTAGTACTGTTTCATATAAAACTACACATGGTCTATGTGCAGTATGTTCACATACCCTCATGCCCCTCATGTCTTTTTAATTCCATTAGCCACATATGGCTGTCTGAATACACATATACATATGCGGGGGTGGTGGGGAGACATCACATCATGTGTGGTTTTTTCACAAAGTGGGGATGAAGGGAAATGGAGAGGGGCAAGCTGTGTGTGTTTTTTTTTTTTTTTTGTATCATCTAGTTTGGCCATGAGTAGGGATGCTCATTTTTGTTAAAAACACATAAAAATGCAGAATACCACCTTTTGTGGATTAAAACAGATAGCACAAAGATGCTTATACTTCCTGAGGATACTCAGGAAAATAAACCTGCCACAACATCTGCTCGTGGTACAGGGAAGGGCGTGTTGGCGGTGGGGTGGCCATCTATGTTAGAGAAGGGATAGAATCCAGCGGAATAGAAATTGAAGGTGGACCTGACTGTGGGTTAAACTCCCTGTGGGTTAAACTCCCAGGTCAAAAGAGTGATTTAATAGTGGGGGTGTGCTATTGTCCTCCGGATCAAAAACTTGAAGGGGACCTTGAAATGAGGAAACAAATCGGGGGGTGGGGGTGACCAAGAAAGACAGGGTTGTAATCATGGGGGACTTCAATTATCCTCATATCGACTGGGTCAACTGGTGCTCTGGTCAAGAAAGAGAGACCAGATTCCTTGACGTGCTGAATGACTGTGCCTTAGAACAGCTAGTCATGGAGCCCACCAGAGGACAGGTGACTCTGGATTTAATATTGTTTGCTACTTGGGACCTAGTTAGGGATGTACGTGTTACTGAGCCATTGGGGAACAGTGACCATGCTGCGATTGGTTTCGGCATGCATGTCCAGGAAAGAGGGCAGAGCAAATCTGACACAAAAACCCTCGACTTTCGAAGGGCAGATTTCCCTCAAATGAGAAGGCTAGTTAGAAATTGAAAGGGAAGGTAAAAAGAGTCCAGTCTCTCCAGGCTGCGTGGAGGCTGTTTAAAATAACAGTAGTAGAGGCCCAGTGGAAGTGTATACCGCAAAGAAAGAAGGGTTCGACTAGGTCCAGGAGGGTGCCTGCACGGCTGATGAATGAAGTGAGAGAGGCCGTAAAGGGCAAGGAAGCTTCCTTCCGTAAATGGAAGTCTTGCCCAAATCTATCTATCTATCTATCTATCTATCTATCTATCTATCTATCTATCTATCTATCTATCTATCTATCTATCTATCTATCTATCTA
>JAJKFI010000080.1:3464212-3549729 GCA_029204185.1 Lerista edwardsae
CTATCTATCTATCTATCTATCTATCTATCTATCTATCTATCTATCTAAAAGTGTGTGTGTGTGTGTGTGTGTGTGTGTGTGTGTGTGTGTTCCACATAGGCTCCGCAACGCCTGGAGCGATAGACACGAAACTTTGCACGCATACACCTTGCGGCCTGGCGACAAACACTGCGGGGGTCAGACCCCCATAGCGCCCCCAGGGCTGGGGGTACGCGGGGGTCCCTGTGTGAAAATGGTTGAAAACGGCCAAAATCGGCATAGAATCCATAGTTTCCGGGGTCGCCAAGACGAGCGGCGATGCTCCCGATGCCGTTGGAGTCTGGGTTCAGCCCCCCCTCAACGTGGGGGGCAAGAAGGGGTGCAAAACAAAATGTCCGCCATGCCCTGCTGGAACGCCTGGACCGATTGGCACCGCTCGGCGTGTGGAAGCCTAGCGGCCTGGCCACAAACACTGTGGGGGTCGGGCCCCCTAGCACCCCTGGGGGTGGGGGTATGCAGGGGGCCCCACGTGAAAATGGTTGAAAACGGCCGAAATAGGTTTCGGATCCATAGTTTCTGGGTTCGCCGAGACAAGCGGTGACGCTCCTGATGCCTTTGGAGTTCGGGTTTGCCCCCCCTCGATGTGGGGGCGAGAAGTGGTCTGAAACAAAATGTCCGCCATGCCCCGCTGGAACGCCTGGACCAATTGCCACCAAACTCAACATGCGGATGCTTGGTGGCCTGGGGACAAACACTGCATGGGTCAGGGACCCCTACTGCCCCTGGGGGTGGGACTACGCAGGGGGCCCCACGTGAAAATGGTCAAAAACGGCCAAAATTGGTGTTGGATCCATAGTTTCTGGGGCTGCCAAGAAGAGCGCTTACGCTCCTGATGCCGTTGGAGTCCAGGTTCGGCCCCCCCCTCGACATGGGGGCGAGAAGGGGTGCGAAGCAAAATGTCCACTGTGACCCCCTAGAACGCCTAGAGCAATTGACACCAGTATGCTTTACGGTCTAGGGACAAACTCTGCGGGGGTCAGACCCCCCCTAGCGCCCCCATGGGTGGGGGTGTATAGGGGGCCCCATGTCAAAATGGTCGAAAACGGCCGAAATTGGTGTCAAATCCATAGTTTCCGGGGTCGCCGAGACGAATGGCGACGCTCCCGAGGCTGTTTGAGTCCACGTTCGGACTTGAGAAAATTTGTTGCCTGAGCAACACCAGGTCAAAAAAGCTAGTGAGGAGAATAAAAAAGAACATAAACTCTGGCAAAAGACAAGTTAGAAGGTGATACAGGAGGCCAAGAAAGACTTGTGTGCCTTCGGGCAGAAAGGCGGGGTAGAAATCAAACAAACAAACAAACAAACTTTGAGGAATGCATGGCCAGAAACATAAAGGGGAACAATAAAAGCTTCTTCAAATACGTTAGAAGTAGGAAACCTGCCAGAGAGGCGGTTGGCCCACTGGACAGTGAGGGAAGGAGAGAGGAGATAAAAGAGGACCTGGAAATTGCAGAGAAATGAATTCTTTGCATCTGTCTTCATGGCAGAAGACCTTGGGCAGATACCACTGCCCAAACGGCCTCTCCTAACAAAAGATTTAAGTCAGATAATTGTTAATAAACAAGATATTTTAGATCAAATTGATAAATTAAATATAAATAAGTCACCAGGCCCAGATGGCATCCACCCAAGAGTTATCAAGGAATTAAAGAATGAAGTTGCTGACCTCTTAACTAGAGTATGCAACTTGACCCTTCAAACAGCCATGGTGCCAGAGGATTGGAGGATAGCCGGTGTCACACCTATCTTTAAAAAAGGGAGATGGGGGGACCCTGGAAACTACAGGCCAGTCAGCCTAAGTTCCGGGTAAGATGGTGGAAAGCCTAATCAAAGATAAAATCCTAAAACACGTAGAGGAACAAGTACTGCTGAAGGAAAGTCAGCATGGCTTCTGTAAGGGTAAGTCTTGCCTCACGAACCTTTTGGAATTATTTGAAAAGGTCAGCAGGCACATGGATGTGGGTGAACTTGTGGATATCATATATCTGGATTTTCAGAAGGCGTTTGACACAGTTCCCCATCAAAGGCTGCTGAGGAAACTTCACAGTCAGGGAATAAGAGGGCAGGTCCTCTTATGGATTCAGAATTGGTTGAGGGCCAGGAAACAGAGAGTGGGGTCAATGAAAAATTTTCACAATGGAGAGAGGTGAAAAGCGGAGTGCCCCAAGGATCTGTCTTGGGGCCGGTGCTTTTCAACTTGTTCATAAATGACCTGGAGACTGGCATAAGTAGCGAGGTGACCAAGTTTGTGGATGACACAAAAATTTTCTGGGTGGTAAAAACTAGAAGGGATCGTGAAGAGCTCCAGAAGGACCTCTCAAAGTTGGGGGAATGGGCAGCAAAATGGCAGATGCATTTCAATGTAGACAAGTGTAAAGTGATGCACACTGGGCAAAAAATCAAAACTTCACCTATAGGCTAATGGATTCTGAGCTATCTGTGACAGTTCAGGAGAGAGATCTTGGGGTGTTGGTGAACTCAATGAAGGTGTCGACCCAGTGTGCGACAGCAATTAAGAAGGCCAATTCCATGCTTGGGGTAATTACAAAAGGGGTTGAGAATAAAACAGCCAAAATTATTATACCATTGTACAAATCAATGGTAAGGCCACATCTAGAGTATTGCGTACAGTTCTGGTCACCAACTCTCAAAAAGGACATAGTGGAGCTGGAAAAGGCGCAGAAGAGAGTGACAAAAATGATTATGGGGCTGGGGCACCTCCCTTATGAAGAAAGACTGCAGCGTTTGGGGCTCTTCAGTCTGGAAAAAAGGCGCCTGAGGGGGGACATGATTGAGACATATAAAATTATTCACGGGAGGGATAGAGTCAATACAGGGATGTTCTTTTCCCTCTCTCACAATGCCAAAACCAGGGGGCATCCATTGAAGTTGAATGTTGGGAGAGTTAAAACAGATAAAAGGAAATACTTTTTTACCCACCGGGTAATTAAGCTATGGAACTCCTTGCCACAGGAGGTGGTGATGGCATCTGGCCTAGATGCTTTTAAAAGGGGACAGATTTCTGGAGGAAAAGTCCATCGTGAGCTACAGGCCATGATAGGTTGGGCAACCTCCTTACATTAATGGTAGGCTACTTCAGAATACCAGATGCAGGGGAGTGGCATCTTGTTGTCTACTGAACTCCCTTAGGCACCTGGTGGGCCACTGTGAGATACAGGAAGCTGGGCTAGATGGGCCTTTGGTCTGATTCAGTGGGGCTCTTCTTATGTTCTTACCATTGAGAGTGTCCTGACATACGGTATGTTGGTGTGGTATGGGAGTAGCTCTGCAATTAACAAAAGAGCATTGCAGAGAATTATAAAGATGGCTCAGACCATCATTGGGACCCATCTTCCAGCCCTGGATGGCATCTTTATATCTGTCTGCAGAAGTCACATTGTATCCTAAAAGATTAGTCCCATCCAGCCTACAACCTATTCAAACTGTTGCCTTCTGGAAAACGGTATACAGTTATTAGGAGACGCACCGCACGATTTATGAACAGCTTTTATCCCAAGGCTGTAATTATGTTGAACAATGAACTCAGAAAATTGCCAGGAACAAGATAATAAGGCATCATTTATGGTATTGAGATTCATTGTTCATTTTGCTGCTTGTTGCATCCATGAGTGAAATGGTATTGTGTTTTAGACATTTTAGATATTTATTGATATTTATATGGATGGATGTGTGTATGGGTTGAGTGTATGAGTGTATGATGGTTTTGGTGTTGTGTGGTGTTGTTGAGTGAGGAGGTTCTGTGGTCCACATCCTAGAGTGCTTCAAAAATTTCATTGTATATTTATGTATAATGACAAATAAAGTATCTAATCTAATCCCCGAATAAAAACACAAAACACTGCATTTTGGTGTTTTAGATATTTTTCAGAAATTCAGATAAATTATTTTTCCACTTAGAAATAACACTGTGACTGCATCTGCTGACACTAGTGATAATTAACAAGTTCTACAAAAATGAATTTATCTCATTGGATCTTGTAATTGGATCTTGTATATGGCATTATTTTCTCTATTGCATTACTAATGCATTACTAAGTCCATTATTATGGGATTTTGAACCTGGTATTATGAGGAAAACACTCACCCACCTCTGAAGATTGGCATAACCTGGTCATTGACAGGATACAGTAGGAAATTGGAAGCACTTAGAAAATGGAATTCTTACCTGAGAATATCCTGTTCTGGGAGGAGGAAGGGGGAGGCACATGTCACGACATGGGTTGCCCCTCCCATGCACGAGGCAGGGACGGACTTCAATGTTGTCTCCACCTCCTGGGAGGGCAGCCCATCCCCAGTTTGGCTAAGAAGAGCTAGAAAATAGGAGACCCTCCACCACCGCCCTCAGGGCGGTGCACGGCCTGCCACGCATGTGCAGGCAAGAAGAAACAATAAAAAGGCGCCACCGGGCAGCAGAGAAACACAGAAGGGAAAAGAACTAACACCAGACAAACCAATTTCAGTGGTACGGGGCAAGGTAAACTCCCCACCTGGGTCCCTACCCTCTGTCATCCCCGCTAATTGCTGAGCTCCAATGTGGTGGGTCGAGTGCCTCCCCCTTTCTCCTCCCAGAACAGGATATTCTCAGGTAAGAATTCCATTTTTTCTGGAGGAGGAAGGGGGAGGCACTCGTCACGACATGGGATGTACTTGAGCAGCCTAATCTACTGGGTGGGTTTAGCAAGGCCCTCAGGATGCTACCACTATTTGGAGAACCCTCTCCCAAATGCAGCCTCAACCGAGGCTGCACTATCAATCCTATAGTGTCTGGTGAAAGTATTAGGGGATGACCAGGTGGCTGCCCTACAGATATCACCCAGGGAACACACCCCCTTGAACGTGGCTGAGGTAGCCGCTCCCATGAGTGGGCCGTGATGCCCTCTGGTGGAGCTTCCCCCACTGCTCTGTAGGCCGCTTCAATCCCGGTCTTGAGGCATCCGGATAGGGTAGCTATGTGGCTACCTGACTACCCCTCCGGTCCCCCTGGAACCTGATGAACAGAGACTCGGTCTTCCAGAACTCCCTAATTCTGTCTATGTAGAATCTGAGAGCCCTGCGTACATCCAGGTTGTGCCAAGCTCACTTCTTGGGGTGACTGGGGTTAGGTCAGAAGGATGGTAGTGACAATTCTTGGGCCCTGTGGAACCAGGTGTTAACCTTTGGGATGAAGGTGGGATCCAGTCTGAGAACCACTCTGTCCTTGTGGAAGATGCAAAGGGTAGAATTAATTGACAAAGCCCCCAGCTCGGACACCCGCCTAGCCAAAATGATGGCTACCAACAGAAGCGTTTTTACAGTTAGCTCTTTAAGATCTATTTTGGCCATAGGCTCAAAGGGCGGCCTCATCAATAGAACCTTGTGCAAGTCCCTTGTAGGGAACCAGTGAACCGTGGGGGGGGGGCTGAGCAGTGTCACCCCCGAGGAACCTCTGAATGTGTGGGTGTGACTTGCTACTACCACCTGAGCCTGCTCCTAAGGTACAGTTTATGCCCAGCCCCATTTCCAGGCCATCCTGTAAGAACTCCAGGAGTCCATTGGTTAGGCCTGTTTCTGTATTTATTTTTATTATGCCAATAAAGGTTTATTGATTGAGAACTCCAGGATGTCCCTGGTCCTAGCCTTAGAGGCCAAGATACCTCTGCCCTTGCACCAATCACAGAATTTCCTCCAAGTGGACCCATAAGATCTCTTGGTGGATGCCCTCTTTGAGGCCTGGAGGGTGTCCAGCACCCTGTTAAAATAACCCCACCTACTCAGCGCTTGCCGCTCAATCTCCACGCTGTCAACCGGAACAGCCCCGGTTGAGGATGGAGCAGCGGACCCTGATGGAGAAGATGTGCTCTCTCCAGCAGACACCACCACTCCCTGCTTTGGAGCCTGAGCACCTCCAGTAACCAGGGTCTTCTTGGCCAGAAGGACGTGATGAGGATTACCTCTGCCCTGTGAAGTTTTATCTTTCGGAGCACCAGAGGGAGAAGCTGGAAGGGAGGAAAGGCATACAGCAGCCCCCTCAGCCACTGACTTTGAAGGGCAGGTATGCCCTCTGCCCCCTCCGTCTCTGCCCTGGTGAAGAAATGGGGGAGTTGGTGGTTGGACCTGGAGGCACCTGCGGCCTTCTTAACCTTATGCTCATCTCCTTGAAGATCTCGGGGTGGATTTGCCACTCAGCTTCACTCAGCCTCTGCCTGCTCAGCCAATCGGCCGTCTGATTGTCTGTGCCCGCTAGGTGTTCTTTTAGGGAGAGCAGGTACATTTCCATCCATAAGAACAACAGGGTGGCCTCCGCCATCAGGTTTTGTATCCCTCTGACGGTTTACATAGGCTTTGGCCATCATGTTGTCTGTGCGAATCAAAACATGAGACACCTGAAGGGCCTTTTGAAAATTTAATAGAGCCAATCGAATCACCTGCAGTTCCAGCCAATTGATGCTGTGCTGCCTCTCTGCCCCTGACCAGGTCCACTGCATCACCGTCCCTCCATGTGAGCCCCCCAACCCAGGAGGCTGGCATCCGTAGTCACCACCACCCTCTGTGAAAAGCTCATGCTGACTTGCTGGGATAACTGGGTTGGACTCAGCCACCACCCCAGGCTCTGGTGTAGGTGGTCTGGAATTTTCAGGAGGAGATGGGACTGACTATCTCCAGCGCATAGGGATTTAGCACCATCTGAAGGGGATGCAATCGGAACCGGGACCAGTCCACAATGTCCTGGCAGGACACCATGAGCCCCTGCAGCCTTGCTAAGGACATCAGGTCCATCCGTGTTGCGGATTGCACCACCTGGAGAAGGTGACTCAAGGTCTCTTGCCTCTCCTGGGGCAGGGCCACCCAATAGGAGTGGGTGTCTATGTGGATACCAAGATGTTCTATCCTCTATGATGGTTTGAGGGAGTTCCTTGGGAGGTTCACCATGAATCCATGGGCCCTCAGGCACTCTAAGGTTGTTGCTACATCCTGCCGGGCCTGCTCCCTTGATGCACCCTTCACCAGGATGTCGTCCAAATAAGGAAAAAGGGTCAAACCCCCCCCCCCTGAGCCTGAGATGTGCCACCACTGCAATCAGGATTTTTTGTGAATACTTGGGGGGGGCTGCCACTAGGCCAAAAGGCATCACCCTGTATTGGTAGTGGGTGTCCCCATAACAAAAATGGAGGTATTGTTGGTGACATTCCAGAATGGGAACTTGAAGCTATGCCTCTGAAACGTTGATTGATGCCATGAAGTCGTTCCCCTTCAGGGCGGCGATAATCAACCTCCCCTTGCCGAATAATTTTGTACCCTTGAACAGTACTCCCACCAGACTTGTGACGGATGTGTTTCACCATCCCATTGCCGTAGCCAGATCTTGCTTCTGGATGCCACACTGGATGCCACCACTCTCTTCCACAGCTATTTGCTCCATTGTGCTGCAACTAAACTCAAAGGTTAACATATATACAAGGCCCAGAGGCCTTTCAAACTATAGAAAGGGTAGAAAACACCTGTATACACCCCACAAATCAGATGGCGGTGGTTGAATGCCCCTCCCTTCCTCATTCCAGAATAGGAGATTCCCAAGGTAAGGAATTCCTAGTTTTCTCTGGGAGGAGGAAGGGAGGGGCATTCGTGACCTACGGGATATACCAGAGCAGTACTGAAAATGGGTGGGCCAGATTCCTAGATTCCAGATGCCTAGATTCCAACCATTTTCTGCAGTACTCTCCTGCCAAATGCAGCTTGTGCTGAGGCAGTGGGGTCTACTCTGTAGTGCTTTGTAAAGGTATGTATGGAGAACCAGGTTACTGCCCTGCCGATGTCCCACAACATGCTGTACCCATCACAAGGCTGCAGAATTTGCTGCCCCCTCCCCCCCGGAACAGAATGTGCCATGATGCTCTCTGGAGCTTCTTCCCCAAGAAGGAATAAGCCAAAACAATGGAAGACCACAGCCACCCGGACATGGCCAAGATGGAGGCCTTGTTACCCTAGGCACTCCTCTAAAATTTACAGAGTATCCATCCTACGGAATTTACTGGTCCTTCCCAAATAAAACCAAAATACCCTGTGTATATCCAGGGTGTGCCAAATCTTTTCCTTTGGATTTCCCGGGCTTGGCAAAATGAGGACAGCACCAACTCTGGGCCCAGTGAAAAACCAAGTTAACCTTAGGATGAAAACCTGGTCGGATCTTGGAACCACCCTGTCCTTGTGGAATGCACAGAGGCTCAAATTGACAGATAGGGCCCCTATTTCTCACACCTTCTGTATTGAAATAATGGCTATAAGAAAAAACAACTTTGTAGGTGGGTTCCCACAGTGGCACTCTAGCTACTGGCTCCAAGGGCTTCTGAGTCAGGGTGCTTAAAAAACATTATTCGGGTCCCAGCTCAGGCAACAGTGGATTGATCAGAGACACCCCTCTGATAAACCTCCCGATGCATGTATGTGATGCCAGGCTCTCTCCCATTCCGCTCCCCGGATAGCACTTAGGGTAGCATCCTGGCATTTGAGGGTATTAGTACTCAAACCCTTGTTGAAACCACCCTGTGGGAACTCAAGGACATGCTTAATGTTGGGCTTAGTCTCTCTTATGCTTCTGGTCCAATACCAGTAAGCAAACTTCTTGCAAGTTCTGTTACAAATCAACATGGTGGACGGTTTCTGGGAGGCCAACAAGTATTGGCCTCCCATAATTTGGGACTACTATCCACACCTACCCAGGGCCTGCTGCTCAACTTCCAGGCCACCAGCCAGGTAACTTGCAGTCTGGGATGTAGTAGACCCACTCAAACCTGTCTGAGTAGGTCTGCCCAAACTGGCAGAATCCATCTGGGTTGAGCTGAAGGTCTGAGCAGCTCCGAATACCATGGACATGTGGGTCAAGCTAGGGCTATCATTATGACTTCCTCCTGCAACCGTCAAAATTGGCAGGACCCAAGGGAACCAGAGCCACTGAGGAAAATCCGTACCGCAGGCCTGCTGGCCAGCTTGTACTTAGAACGTTGACTCTCTCACCTCTGGCTCCAGGCCCTGACAAAGAACTTTTATACCTGTCTGTTGTCTTTGGTCGCGAATAGGGTCATTATGGATTTTCCAAACTTTGAGACCACTACCCTGAGGGTCTCCAGATACAATTGCCAGTCAGCCTCCTGGTAAAGGTGAGATGACGTGGGGCCGCCTTACCTCTTGATATAGGCCTTTGCTGTGACATTGTCCATTTAAACCAGAACACCCTTGCCCTTCAAGGATCGGAAGGAAGTGCATCAAGGCTAACCTGATCACTCTGAGCTCCAGAACATTGATGCTGTAGGACATTTATGCCTGGGTCCAAGTTCTTTGGGTCAACACTCCCTCTGTGTGGCCATCCCAGCCCCGGAGGCTAGTCATTATCACATGCTCCCAGCAATACCATACTTAGGCCCCTGGAGAGTCAACCCTCACTATGCCACCAGCCAAGCTCCCTCGCAGACCTGCTTTGAACAGAGAGATGCTCCTGCCTTTCATCTTCTTTTGGTAAGGCATGAGGATCCTGTTGTGGCTGCATGTGAAATTTGGACCAGTCCACAACATCATGGCCAGATACCATCATACCCTGCAGGGATGCTAACAATGTTCAAAGTTTGGGCTTGTGCAGACCTCATCAAAAGATTGAGAACCGTTCTCCTCTCTCTGTACAGGGCCACCCTGAAGATTTCTGTGTTGATCTGGAGATCCAGTTGCTCCACCTGCCATGATGGGTCCAGGGAGCTCTTTTCCCTACTGCTGACAAAACCAATCCTCTGCCGGCAATTGACGGTCATCTGGCTATCCCTCATGGCCTGCTTCCTTGATGATGATCAGGATATCATCCAGGCAGGAAAAAAGGGAAACTCCCTGCTGTCTGAGATGTGCTACCGGTACCATCAGAAGCTTGGGGAATACTCTGGACGAAGCTGCCAGTCCAAATGGAAGTGCTCTGTATTTGGTCCTTGCTATGGCCGAAGTGCAGAAAACAGTGATGTCTGGGGTTTTTGTTTGTGTGTTTGTTTTTTAATGAGCCCTCTGGGCTGTTGCACTGGCAGGTCTGGCCATGAGGAAGCGCTGGTGAGATAGTAGCCACATTTCCTGCCCAAAACTGTGAGGGCTCCGCGTCTGTTGCTGGAAGCCCTCCTCTCTGCCAGTCACTTCTATCAGGTGTCCTGCCAGGTTTAAGTGGGCATGTAAAAAAAAAAAACCCTTGTGCAGTAGCATAGGGAAAAAAGGGGCCGGCCAGGTCTAAGTCAGCATATAGGCCTTAGCCTCCCTTATGCAAAAGCACCTGGAAAAGGGTCTGACAGGCCCAAGTCAGCATACAGGCGTCAGACTCCCCCATGCAGTAGCACGGGGGAGGCATGGGGGCCTGCCAGGCCTAAGTCAGCATGTAGACTTCCGTCTTACCGTAGCACAGGGAAAAGGGGCCTGCCAGGCCTAAGTCAACATGAAGGTCTGAGACCTTCCTCAAGCAGTAACAAAGGCCCAAATCGGCATGTGGGCCTCAGCCTCCCTGGCACAGTAGCACAGGGAAAAAAAGAGCCTGATAGGCCATAATCAGCATGTGGGCCTCAGCCTCCCTCGTGTAGTAGCACAGGGAAAAAATGGCCTGCTAGGCCCAAATCAACATGCGGCCCTCAGCCTCCCTTGCACAGTAGCACAGGGAAAAGGGAGCTGCCAGGCCTAGGTGGGAATATAGGCCTTAGACCTTCAGGAAAAAGTGCTGAAAAACACCTCCATTGCCTGTGTGGGGGCCAAGCCCTGACTAGGAAGGCAGGGGCAGGAAAATGGTGAAGAGACAGTAAAGAGGAGAAGAAAAATGTGAGGAAACAACATTGATCTACAGAGCTCAGAGGATTAGCTCCCTCTCTGGAGACACCATTCTGCTGGCAACAGACAGTCCAGTTTTTAGTCCTGCTTCTTCCCCTCCTCTTTCTTTGAGAGCTCACTGTCCTCCTGATTGGAAGAGGAGGCAAAGGTCTCTGAGTCACTGGAGGAGAAGACATCTCTACCTCTCTTTTTGAAGGCACTCTTCCTCCCCTTCCTGCTGTGGGTAGGCTTGCCCTTGTGTTTCTTCTTGCCAGGATGTCAATCACCTTCCTCGGAGGATGAGCTCTTGCCAGTGACCGAGAGGGGAACAGGACTGAGAGATCTCTGGCACTTAAAACCCTCTTAGGGGATGCCTTAAGACTACCCCCTTCTTTGACGCGGAAGGACCCTGCAGCAACCCCTGGCCAATGCCACCAACATCATGGTGGACAATAAGCTTGTCCTGAGTAACTGGGCTTGATTGCTGGGTAGAGGGCCTGGCCTCCCCCTGCCCCCCAGAATCCTTATGCCCAATTTGCCATCCTGGCTACCTGCATTCTGGCGCCAGGGGAAAAAAGGCGGGAAAATGGCAGGCACAACAGAATGCACAACCTCTCACCTGTTGTGATGTTCTGGAAGCCTGATCGCGCTGGTTGCCGGCTACCACTCCACTAGGGCCTGCGAGTTGGTGGCCACCAGAATCTGAGCTCCGGGCCGAGGGCCGCTCAGAGCTGATGCGATGGGGCGTGCGGCGACGGCCCAGAGGGTCCGCTCTTCCGCTGCGCTCTTCACAGGGCCCAGGCCTACCACCACTCCACTGGAACCTGCAAGTTGGCGGTGACCAGAATCCGAGCTCCAGGCCCAGGCAGAGCTGATGCTGTGGTGCATGCGGCGATGGCCCAGAGGGTCCGCTCCTCCGCTGCGCTCCTCACAGGGCCCAGGCCTGTGTCATTCTCCTCTGGAGGCAAGGCTCTTCAGGCCTGCCACTCTTAGCACGGCAATACTACGTTGACTGGCTGCAGCAAGGCTGCCCCGGGCGTGGTCCAGTCGGGCTCCCTCTCTGTGTGGGAACCCTGGTTCCCTGTATGTAAAGGAGGAAGAAACGAGGGCAACACACAAAGAGCAGGAGAGAAGTAGGCATGAGAGGGAGCAGGCTATGAAGAATGGGGGTTGGGATGCCCTCCTATGGGTGGAGTCTTGGTTTGCAGCTGGCCCTGCCTTCTGGAGTTGGAGGGGCAATCCCATAGGTCACAAATGCCCCTCCCTTTCTCCTCCCAGAGAATAACCTTCAGAGAAAGAACCTTCACCTTGCATGAATTGTTGCTACAAACAAATGGGTGGAAGCTCCTAAAGAAGCAGTTTCTTCATGCGCACTCGAAAACAATTCCCACAAAAAGAAAAGGGAAAGATACGTCTAAAGGCCAGGATGGCTGCACGAACAATTTAGAGGCAAGTTGAAGATTACAGAAAAGACATGTATAGAAAATGGAAGATGGACTGATCACCAGGGAAGAGTACAGACAGCCTGGACTTGTAGAGAGAGGGTCAGAAATGCCAAAGCTCAGTATGAGCTAGGGTTGGTCAGGATGTCAAGAACAAAAAGGGCTTTTTTCAGGTATGCCCAAAGGAAGAGGAAGAGAAATGAGAGAGTACGATTGCTGCTTAATTACAATGGCCAATTAGTGTCAGGTGACAAAGAGAAGGCAGAGCTGCTGAACTTCCATCTTCTCCCAGGAGGATTGTGCAAATGTGGATGCTGGATCCTTGGCCAAACGGGGAAATGAGTACCTCCTCACAGAGGGAATGAACACCTGGAGGGCACAGGTCTGCAGATTAAGACTGCAGAGAATACATCAGGAACCACCTAACTGGCCTAAATGAATTCAAGTCATTTGGACCGGATAAGCTGCATCCTAAAGTACTAAATGAACTTGCAGATATATTTGCAGAGCCTCTGTCAATTATCTTTGAGAAATCCTGAAGGATGGGGGAGGTGCCGCAAGACTGGAAGCGGGCTAATGTGGTCCCAGTCTTTAAAAAGGGGAAAAAGGAAGACCCAGGAAATTACAGGCCTGTCAGTCTGACCTCAATATCGGAGAAGATATTAGAACAAATGATAAAACATACAATCTGCACCCATCTAGACAACAACTTAGTGAAAAACAGAACTCAGCATGAATTTGTCAAATACAAGTCTTGCCAGACAAACCTCATCTCCTTTTTTTGATTGGATGCTGTGAGAAGTTGTGTTTACACTTTACTCCACATTGGTGAGATCTCACTTGGAGTACCATGTCCAATTCTGGGCACCTCAGTTCAAAAAAGATGCATTCAAACTGGAGCAAGTTAAGAGAAGAGCAACAAAGATTTCAGGGGGCTGGAAAACAAGTCCTACGAGGAAAGAACTTGGTATGTTTAGCCTGGAGAAGAGAAGGCTGAAAGGGGATATGATAGCATTCTTCAAATACTTGAAGGGATGTCATTCAGAAGAAGGGACAAATTTGTTCCCACTTTCCTCTGACAGCAGAACTAGGTTCAGTTGGTACACTCTGCGAGAGAGGAGATTCTGGTTGGACAGCAGAAAGAAATTCTTGACTGTAAGGGTGGTTCGCCAGATTGCCAAGGGAGGTGGTAAATTCTTCCTCGGAGATCTTCAAGCAGAGGCTCGCACCTCTTATCAGGGGGTTGGACTAGATGACCTTGTAGGTGCCTTCCAACTCTATAATTGTATGAAACTGTTCTGCACCTTGTCAGCTCAGGTAACCCAAGGAACTAATAGCGACCTTAGATAACACTTGCTCCAAGCGTGGGTGCTCGGTCTAGGCCAGCGTTTCTCAAATTATGAGTCAGTACCCACTTGGTAGTTTGTGAACCAATTTCTGAACAGGTCCCGCAGACCCTTCAATGAAAACATGTGGTGAGATGGAAAGATAACTAATTGCCTCAAGACAGCTGCTAACTGCAAGCAAAGAGTTGAGTTCCTGCATTTTGCAAGATTGTGTAAATATACAGAGATAAATGTTTGATCCTCTTTTTTCTGGCGGTTTTTTTTTATGTTTGTCAACAACAGGTAGTGGGGGCAGGAGAAGGCTGGGGCCAGGATAGTGTAGTGGTTCTGGTGTCGGACATAGGCCTGGAAGGTCCAGGTTCAAATCTCTGCTTAGCCACGAAGCTTCCTGTGTGACCTGGGGCCAGTCATGATGTCTCAGCCTCACCTACCTCACAGGGTTGTTGTGAGGACAAACAGAGGGAATGTACACCAGATAAATAAGCCTCTCAAGCCTTGAGCATATTCATTAGGGAGAAATGGATTGAGATTATGAGAAACAGATTAAGGGATTTTTTTTTCTGCAAATAAAGTAAATACATAAAATGTTATTTCCGTTCTAGATCACTTTTTTAAAAGTCTCATAAAGCTAGGTGGGTCCTGACTGTCATTTTAAAAAGTGGGTCCCAATGCTCAAATGTTGGGAACCATTGCTCTAGGCCAAGTCACCTGACTGAGCACTGCCTTGCCTTGCCTTGCCTGTGCTGGATCCCCTTCCACAACCTGATTCAGCACTGTCCCGGTCCTTCTTGGTTCCTATGTCCCTCAGTTGCCTACTCTCCAATCAGTCTTCTCAGCAGAAGCCTGTCTTGAGCCATGTCAAGGCCTGACAAATTCTTGGGGGCTCCTTCATACTCCTGGTACATTTCCTTTTTGATTGACAGATAACCCCTGCTAACGGCAAGAGGCACTTTTTCAAGTGGTGTCCTCTTACATTTAGCAGGGGGAGAGCAATTGTCCCTCTTCACCCCAGCACAGTATCTTTCTCGTGGCTATTGCTTGTGGTGTTCTCCATTCTTTTAGATTGTGAGCCCTTTTGGGACAGGGAGCCATTTTAATGTTATTATTTGCCTGTAAACCGCTTTGTGAACTTTGTGTTGAAAAGCGGTATATAAATACTAGTGATTGATTGATTGATTGATTGATTGATTGATAATTGTCTAGGTTCCTGCCTTGCTTGGTTTCACAGTCATACTTCTAATACCACATTTAAAACAGGTTGATTTTTCAAAGAAAGGGAAGCTAAACTAAGGGAGCCATCACTGATAATTCTTCCTGCATTCAGCCTGAATTCAGTGTAACTGAGCCAGTTACTCAGCAGCAATCTCCTGGCTCATGCCCCTGTTGAATGCCCCCCCCATTCAACACTTGTATGCAAAGGCAAGCACTTAACAGGAGAAAATGTAGGAGGGCATCGACAGTGTACATCAACATGGGAAAGGAGTTGCTACAGCCAGACAAGACACACCGCCGGCACCCACATACAGTACTTACAGCATCTCTTTGGTGACAGGCAGTGGGTAAAAGATATACAATTTGCTTTGCCACTGTGAAGCAGAAAGTTGAGCTTTGCTAGCAACTGTTGGCTATCAAATCTGACCAAAACCTGCAAACCTCAACTTCTGGGTATAATGGCTAATTACAGTAAAGGGTGGTATTTTTTTCAAGGTCAAGTATAGACCCCAACACTGTCTACATTGTTATGTGAGAATGAAAAATGTCATCCAGCTTGTAATGGCAGGACAAAGGTTTTCCTCAAGTGGCTGCTTGTTAAAAGCTGCCTGCAAAGATTTGAAATATGTTATACAGCAAAGAGATATTTTGTACCAGTCATTCCATTTACCTGCATAAGACTCCAGAGAGCTGTAGTTTAAACACACACACACAGTTCCAGTGGGTCAATAAAGTTAAATTGCTTCCTCTCTCATAGTTTAGAGCAGGGGGATATTGCATACCATAAAATAAAGGGGATAATTTAGCAGTTGATTCAACAGAATAATGCACATTTTATCAATGAGTATAAACAAAACCCAGGAGTATTTGTCTAAATTAAAACATTCAAAGAAGATTTTAAAAACCACACACAAAGAAAAACTGCTGATTGAAAAGCAATTTAATGTGTAAGGACTGTCAATTTTTATTTGGTGCCTAAAATTAAAATACAATAGCATTAAATGTTCATTAAATCTTCTAGCACATTTGTTTCATAAAGTGTAACAATAGCTTATATTGTCTATTATACTAAACATTTATGTCCTTTTTTGGTATAGCACTTACGTACTTTTTCCAGTAAAAGATTATGATGGTAAACATGAAAAGGTTTGTAAACCTTTAAATCTAAAAGGACAATGGGCCCCTTGGACAATATATCCCGTCTAGCCCAAATATTTCATGATAGGCAAGCTCATGGGGAGTATACATTCTGACCCCTTTTTCCTTCCTTTGTAAATTTGCTTAATCATGTGGCGCGCTTGTTTGTCTGACTCCTCCACACATACTGCCGAACTCTACTGTAAAAGTAGGTTTAGCAGTGTATATAATATTTATTATATACTTTGGGGATGAATTGTTTCTCCCCAAAGTAAGACAGACTAATGAGGAAAGCAGAGAAAGCAAAGCTGCGATATGCATATGCCATTAAACACATGGGGCCAATTGGACAGGTTAAGTAGTGCCTGAACTGGCTTTGTATCCTGTATCCAATACCTTTTCCATCACTCACTTGACTCTTTCATTTACTGGCAACACATAGCAAATATAAGTAACCATTTAAGCCAGACTGGTCTGCACACGCAGGTCTGCACAAATAGCAATAAATGAGGCTTTATTGCTATTTACAAAGTACCTAGTATTGCTGGGAACCAGGGTGACATGGACATGTCCATGGACATTTCCAGGACATGTCCTACATTACAACCTTCTGTCCTGGGTTAATTTCAAAATGCCCAACATTTCAAGACAGAAGGGGGTGCCTGTATCAATTGCTTGCAAATTTCTCCTGTTGGATTGCATTAGAGGAGGACAGACATCCCAAAATCAATATATACAGTGTTTTAGTCTTTATTTTGTAACATTGTACATTTTTCTTGAATGTCCTACATTTTGGAGTGCTGTGACCTCCTTTGTGTTTATGACATCTAGTCACCCTGCTAGGGACTGTACAAAAATTAAAAACAGCACAGGCCACTCTAAACCCAGAGTAAACATATGTATTTTAAGGAAGAGCTTCAGGAAGATGGTAGAGCACTGAGGTGTCAGAATGGACTATAGTCCTGCAGGCTGCAGCTGACAGATCATATTTTTTATCTCTCTACTGTGTGAAGGACCCCATGTGAATAGAAAACTAGTAAAGTAGGCAGCAGGCTTGTTTCACCTTTTTCCTTGATGGTTTCTTTCTTTCATTTTTTTTATTCAGGGAAACGTTTAAAGGATAATTTAAAATAGTGACCTCCACCACACCAACAGTCCGTAGTAGCCCAGTTCACTCCAGTGGTGTAGCTAGGTCATTTGACACCCAAGGCCCATAAATTGTTGACACCCTGCAAAACAACTAACTCATTTATATTTTTCACATTTTATATACCATTCCTCCAAGGAGCTCAGAATGAGGGGCATAGTTCCTCCCCTTCTTTTATCCTCACAACAATCCTATGAGGTAGGTGAGGTTGAGAGATAGTAATAGTCATAACATGAAATGAATAATAATGGCCAGAAAAGGAAGGCAGTGGATATTTCTCCACAAGGAATAGATGAATAGCAGTGTCCTCCCCCGAACACAATATCATATGCAAAACCTAAATGAAGTTGGTGTAACCCCCATTAACTTTATTTTAAAAATATATAACAGTACAGGCTACCCAGCAAATCAGTTACCAACAAAAAAAAGTAGCCAACTTGAAAAAGTGGCCAGCATTCACAGAACTGAATAAGAGTTCTAGTGTTAGCTCTGATACATGGAAATGAGAGCTGACTTAACCAACACCTTATTGCCTTGGTTTTCAAATTCCTTTGGAGTTTGAGAATCAAGGTAAGCGCTTGTGAGGGTGGGGGGAAGGCAGCAACGTGATCCCCAGGATTGCACCACTGCCGGGACTGATTGGGTTTTTTAACTTACCTGCAGCCAGTGCTAGCCTCCAAGGGGGTGCAGGGAGCCCAGTGGGGCCATTGCAGGACCCCCCAAGTCTCTGTGTAAAAATCGTGATCAAAAACCACTTCCGGTTTTTCAATAGAAAACCGGAAGTAGTTTCTGATCACATTGTTTACACAAACAGAGGCTTGGGGGCATTTTTAACATAAACAGAAGCACACACACATATCCCACAGGCTGGTTAAAAACATAATCAGCTCTGGCAGCGGCAGAATCCTGAGGATTTTGTTGCTGGCTTCCCCTTTCCCTCACCCCTGTGTCGCGATGCCCCAATTTGAGAGCCTCTGCCTTATTGGTACCCTGTTGTGTCATAACAACACCTCATTGGCACTCAGAACTATCAATCTCACTGGTCAGTTTTGAGTAAAAGAAATCCACTTTTTGTAACATAAGGCAGTTGTGTTTTTCTTTTCTGGCTTTTTTGGCTATAACGTTTGATAGAATGCAGATATTTAAATGTTTCATTGTATTCTGCATTACATTTCAATCAAATTACATATAACATGATGGTATCATCATGCGAAGACTTTCTTAATTTTGGGCACTGGTGTTGTCACACACCGCCTGAGTGCATTGTCCAGTGGGTTTTGTAACCTGCTAGGGATGCCACTGGTCAGCACTCCCCACATGTTCAGGCAGGCAGAACATGGAAGGAGAGTTGAAGTACTTCCTCATGCTGTACCTCGTGATGGAAGATGGAGAGTTCGCCTTTGTGATACCTGCTCTCTGATGATGCATCAGAGGCTCAAAGCCCTTTAGTATCATATGTGGTCTTTCAGCAACAATGCAAGGCAATGTGTTTTCCTTTTTAGAGCAGCAATTAGCATCAGTAAGGATCTGTAAGCAGGCATATTTCTTACATGGATAATGTTTCCCGTTTATAAGAGAAGTTCAGCACCTGTGAAATTCAGGATCCTAGTTTGCTAACTTTCCCAAGACAGGTACTGGTGTATTGGATTTGAATAAAAAATATTGACAATATAAATGAAGCCATTGATTATAATAACAAAACATATTACATTTAGCGCCTGGTGTAATTTAAGCAAGTGCAGATTAGGATCAGCAGCTTTTGTCTATAATCATTGCACTTTGCACAACTATCCAAGTGTTGTGTTAGATGTAAATCCTCTTTATGTACAAGCTTTCTGCAACTGAACTTTTCCCATTTTCATATCAACACCACTACCACCACCAAGAGATAAGGGATATTGTATATCCCACTCCTAGGCTGCCTGGCCCCCGTAGGAGCCGCGGTGCCAAAACAGTTGCTGTTGCATCCAACGGATGCAGCTGTTCAAGGCTCCTTGGGGGGGGGAGGGGCCATTCATTTCCTTCCTCCAGGTAAGGGTGCTACCCTGGCCTGGCAATGTGCCTCCTTAAGTCTGCACTGGCTGTTTTGCCAGCTCAGGTTTGAGAACCTCTGTGTTAGGCTACGCAGCCGAAGATGGAGGGTAGGATACAGCGGTGGAGGCTACCGCCAGTCCCATCCCCACTCAGGCCCGCTCTGCCCCTCCTCTTGTCCAGTTCCACCCTTCCCACACCCTCCCACACCCCAAAGGGGTACACTGCTGGGGAGCAGTTAAACGTAGCACTGGGCAGCTCTGCATCAGGTCCTCCTGGTGCTGGGGCTGAGTGCCTACTGGTGTAGGCCCAGTGCCAGAGTATACACATACCATTGGTACTAGAAGTGTCTTAAGGCACTTTTGCGATACCGGTGCCAGTGGAATGAGCATATCGTCAGCCTGTAAGGATTGGGCCCTAATTTAGCTTCACACTAGGAGAAGTTTGCAGAAGTGAACTGAAACCCAAATTACCAAGCTGAAGGTGAAGCACAAGGAAGTGGCGTTTAAATATTTCATATTCATTTAAAATCTGCTACTGTCAAGGGACCCTTAATGAACAAAACTTCTATATTTAAGATGCAAAACAGCTGCGTCAAAGATATTGGAAAATCAGGATAGAAACGGATAGAAAAAATAAATGCGTACATTATTTTTCTAGAAAATTAGAAGGGTGCGTATTCACTCTGAAAACCAGGAGTTTAGCTTTGCAAAGTAAGGCAGACTGTATTGAGCATTACTGTACATTCAACAGACCAATGCCAGCCATGTCTTTTCGTCAGTGTGCCTAGCTTTCCTTAAGCAAATAAATAACAATGTTTTTTGGTTAGTTACTGATTAATGCTAATACATTTTTTTGAAGTCTGTTACTCAGGATAAGATTTCTCTTGCACAGAAGCAAGCAACACCTGAAAAGAGAGCTGGCAAATGCATTTTTTTTCACGCCGGCTAGACTGCATCTTCATCTAACTGCCGACTGGCTTTAACTGTCCTTTATTTACAGTTCTCCTGCTATCTAGAGCCCTGACATCCATCCTTGATGGCCATCAAACAAGCATTACATGGGAGTGCTAGGAGATGTGTGTCCTTCCTGGGGAAGTGACCTAAGGTCAAGCCCAAGCTACTGTATCTCTTATTGTAGCAATAGCATAAATTGATCGCTGTATTAGGAGAAAGCACACATAGACCAATGATGATGAATAGAAAACCTCTGGGATATTTATTGTGGGATTAAAAATGGGGCAAAGAGATAACATCTCCTATGGCTTAGTGAGATAAATAAGGACATTGTCCTTGATTCCTTCAATATGCACAAAGATCACATTCCAATTCTGGCCTTTTCTGTCAAAACTTCTATTTTTTTTTTCTCAAATGTGACGGCAGAGTAATGCTAAGAATGTGCCATTTTAAGATTACAGAAAAAGCAGTGCCCATTATTGTGAAGACACAGCCTTCCAGTCAGACAGCATTAATCACCAAGCACTGGTCTGATGGGTAGTGACAAATGAATGTAGTCATGCTATCTTACAGTGGGTGCAGTACATTAAAGACTGCTATTTCAGACCAATGCCAAGAATATAAGCAAGTATGGCAGGGATATTTTAAAAAGAGGGGCCCATGTAGGCGGTATGTACATGCTATCTAAAGTTGCTGTTGTTCATAGCATCATAGAGTTGGAAGGGACCTACAATATCATCTAGTCCAAACCCCTGCTTGTAGCAGGAAATCCTATTAGAGCAGCTCCAACAGCTGCCTGTGAAGCCTCTGCTTGAAGGTTTCCAGTGAGGAAGAATCCACCACCTCACTCGGCAATTTGTTCCACTGTCAAACCACCCTTATCATCAAGAAATTCTTCCTGATGTCCAACCGGAATCTCCTCTCTTGCAGTTTGTACCAACTGGACCTAATTCTACTGTCAAAGGTAGATGAGAACAAATTTGCCCCTTCTTTCTTATGGCAGCCCTTCAGGTATTTGAAGAATGCTATCATATCCCCTCTCAGCCTTTTCTTCTTCAGGCTAAGAATACCAACTTCCCTCAACCTTTCTTCTTAGGACTTGTTTTCCAGACACCTGATCATCTTCGTTGCTCTTCTCTGAACCTGCTCCAGTTTGACGGCGGCGTCCTTCTTGAACTGTGGTGCCCAGAATTCAACACTGTATTCCAGGTGAGGTCTCACCAATGCAGAGTAAAGTGGAACCACAACTTCTCATGACTTGGAAGCTACGGTTCTATTAATGCAGGCTAAAATTGAATCAGCATCTTTGCAGCTGTATCACACTGCTGACTCATGTTCATCTTGTGATCCAGTGCAACTCCAAGATCCCCTCGTTTGTTTTGCTGCCAAGCCAGGCTTCTCCCATTCTGTGCCTGCATCTTTAGTTATTTTTGCCTATGTGTAGAACCTTGCATTTGTCCCTGTTGAACTTCATCTTGTTCTTGGGATGCTTGTTATTTTCAACCATTAAGTAACCACCTTTCATGGTTTGTAAGCCTTAGGGACTCCTGCTCAACATCCTGAAAAGTAGACTGAAGTGGGAATGGTCTTCAGTGATAAATGACTTTCAGAATGGCAGGTGCCTGTCACAAACTATTGAGAGGCTTTGTGATTTGACGAAGGATGAACCTGCCATATACTATCAAATCATTGCTAGCATCCAAGAATAAAACTTTGACCAACTATTAATTCACTTAAACATATGAAGTATAATCTACTTTTCATTTGATGTAACCCCATGAAGGTACATGCAGGAGAGGCTCTCTCTGCCTCCCTGATTATATCAGCTCAGCCTCACCTGTGATCAAATATGGGTTCCACCCAGTGTTTGCAGGATCACTGGGGACAGCTAAGCTTCCCACTCAGCTGCTGCAAGTTATAGTCTCTCCAAGAAATTCTCAAGACTGCCTGAGTCTGTGAGAAACTGGAGCTGCAGCAAGCTCAGCTTCCCCAGTGATTGTGCAGGTGCTGGGGCTTCTGAGTAACCCCTAGAATGCCTCACGTCATGATGACCTGGGAGCTCCACACACTGTGCCTGCCCAGCACTGGACCTCACCACATGCCACTCAGTTTTTCTAACTCTCTCTCTCTCTCTCTGTGTGTGTGTGTGTGTGTGTGTGTGTGTGGGAGGGAGGTGCTGCTTAAGTAAAGGTGTGTTTTGGGGGTGATTTTTCCCCCCAAAGTTTCTTGATTAAAATAGCAAATTGCAGTGTTGTGTGTTTTTATTCTACATTCTCAATTAAAGTTCTCATTTTTATTAATTTTCAATGCTTTAAAAGTGTACTAGGTAGATGATACAGGTGTAGTGATATAGTGTCAGCAGATGCAGCCACGGAGCCTTTAGCTCACCAAGAAGAGCATTTGTGGTGCCGTGTGCTAAGCCTGGCACCTGGAAATAGTTAGTGGTGAAACGATGTCACTGCCAACTGCTTTCAAGAGGCCCACTTTGGAGGGTGGGGCTGGTGGCAACCCCTTTTTGACCATCAAAATAAAAAAACAGAGAAGTTAAATAAAAGCTTAGAATAAGGTTAACTTACCTGTAAAGAGAACCAGTGCCTTTTAAGTAATGCCTTGCACGTTTCTCTCCTGGTAACAATGGTTATAGTCAGATGAGAGTGAAATCTTGTGAACTTGTGGTTGGTTTATGTTCTGAAAAAGGAATATTCAGTGGCTAAGAAATAATAATTGTAACCAATTCCAATTACATAAAATTACTACTTAAGGGTTGTCACTTTTACGGCTGCATTGGTTGCATAACATTTGCTTGTCAGTTTTGCAACCCACCAAAAAGCAGGTCCCAACTCACTGGTGGGTCCTGACCCAGAGTTTGGGAACCACTGTCCTATAGGGATACAAAATTTGGATAAATTTAAAGGAGCAAGAAAAAAAAAGTACAGTTACCTTACCCTAGCTGGAAAAAAAATGTCACAATTGAAAATATGCTTCCTAAGAATCAATTTTCAAACTGAGACATCTCAGAGCACAATCCAGCCCAGCATTGGATTAGCAAGGTCGACTAGCCAGCGCCAAATCCAACGCTGGGTTGGCAAGGTTGGAGCCTCCCAATGGCAAGGGCACGTGCGCTCCCTTACAGTTGGGGAAACTCCAGCCTTCCCAATGCGCTCCTCGGATCTGCACCGATAGGAGGCACAGATTTGAGGAGACCATGCAGCCCGAATTGGGGCTGTGCGGCCTCCCGAGCAGGTATAGGATTCGGCCATGCAGACCCGCCATGTCCCACCCACAAACACTCTCCCCCCTGGCAATCCCCATCCTGAAATGGGGCGGAGCCTCCCTCACACTGACCGGCTTCGATCAACGCGAGGGAGGCTCCCCATCAGCGATCTCAATCTGACACTACTTGTAGCGTCGGCTTGACAGCTGTAGCACCAACACATCTACGTTCATCGCGTTGATGCTATGGAACAGGTAGGATTGCACAGCCCATCATATATATATCAGTCATTTCTCAATAGATCTGAATAGAATTTACTTTATGCCAAATTTTAACTTGATTGGATGAATGTGTTTTTGGTTCAATGACCAATAGAATATCACAACACCTATATTGCCTAATACCGTTTTTCAAATTGTGGGTCAGGACCCACTTCGTGGGTTGCAACCTGATGTAAGGTAGGTTAAGGAAAGCTAGGAACAGCCATCTTGAAAGCTGTAGACCTTGCTATTTTTTGAGTGTTAACAGTTTCAAGTGACAGTTTTTTTAAAACTTTGTTTTTAGTTCTGTGCTCTTACATAATATTTTGTCCTAATCTTATTTTCTGTCAGGGATGTTTCTTGGTTGGGCAATTGTTGCAGTCCAAGAATGCCAGTTTGCATTCCAGGAGTGTTTATTTTTTTCATATCACAACGATAGCACTTCCTGCTTGATGATGTCATTTCTGGCTATGATATCACTTCCAGGTTAATGACATCACTTCTGGTGGATCCCGACAAGAATGCCATTCTAAAAAGTGGGCTCCAGTCTAAAACGTTTGAGCAACACTTGTCTAATACGATGTAAGCACAAATACACTCTACAGGTGAGGTCTTTTTAGCCGCGAGTATTCAATGTCCGGAACCCGCATGGATTAAAAAATCCGCAGGTAATTAAACCCACTGATTTCCCTTCACCCTCCTGTCTTGAATGGACCACTGCTGCGATCAGGTCTGAAGGGCTTTCTGAGGCCCACCGAGGCTGCACACATTCAACCATGGACTGGGCAGGTCTCAGAATGACCATTTAGGCCTCCAAAAAAATGCAACTTCAATTTTTTTTGGCAAAATCTGACGTCTAAAGACACAAAACCTACAGAATTAAAGATGCACGTTCCTGTTTTGCCAAAAAACCAGAAGTTGTATTTGGCCTAAATGTCCATTCTGAGGCCCACCAAGGCCGCATGCAGGGCTCAGAAGAGCACTAGAGGTGACTGAAACGCAGCTCCGTTGGCCCACGGAGGCTTCAGGTTGAGCTGAATTTGGCTCTGGGGGACCAAATCCACAAATTAAAAATCCACTGATAATTAGTTCTTGATTCTACATTAGTGTGCAAAAACTTAAATTGATATTCAGCACACCTTAACAAATTGTATCGTGATCAAATTTGGAGAGGCAATTGTGCTCAGTTCCTCTGTGTCAAATTTTACATGGATTGGATGGTTATGTTATGATAAGGTGACCGATCGTCCTCCTTTAGGGAGGACAGTCCTTTTGTAAGTTCTGTCCTCCCTCGAGAAGTGTCCTTCTACATGTCCTCCTTTTCGATATTTGGACTAATCTGTAAATCTCCGTATTCGATTGATGCTGATCGGATCCGTTGCGTGTGATGTGACGTATTTGTATTTGACATGACAATTCGTCAAGGCTCGGTACAGTGCGGCGAGATGCCATTATGAGATGCATGCGCTCCACACGGGAGACCTTGAGAGAGAGCTCCGTGTGCAAGTGGTTTTGTTTACTTCTTACCGAAACACTACACGGCACATATGCACGCAGTAGACTCATGGTAATTATTTCTTTCTCAGTGAATATTCAATCATACACAGGTAAGCACAATTCATGTTTTATTAATTCATTATCTATTTAATAATTTCCAAATATGTATAATTTTATTTACAAGTTTATACAATCCTGTTGTCAACAGAAGTGTAAAATAATTTAAATTTAAAATTTAGTGGAGTTTATTCGCTTATGTTATTAAGTTTCAGTTTTAATAATTAATTGTATTTATTCATAATGTGCTTGCATCGTTCATGTAGCTCTATATTTTATTTTTAATTTTTAATTTCATAGGGATGGAAAAATCAAAAAAGAGCAAATGCCAGTTCAACGATCAATTGAAAAAGGAATTTCCATTCCTCATATCAAAGAAAGATACCATTGTTTTCTGCAGTATTTGCAGCGGAGAATATTGTATTGCAGTTGGGGGCAGAGCAGCTATAACGAAACACTTGACCACCAACAAACATAAGCAATCATTAGATGCATCAGCTTCCAGTTGTAAAGTAACAAGTTTTTTAAAATTTCAAATTATTCTGAAGATGAAAAACAGTTAGCTGCAACGGAGGGAACATTTGCATTTCATACCATAATTCACAATCAAAGTTTGCGTAGTATGGATTGTACAACTAAATTATTGAAAAAGTTTCACAATGCTAAATTTTCATGTGCCAGGACAAAATGCAAGGCTATTATTAAATCAGTATTTAAAAATTACTGTGACAAAATACTTACAGAAGACTTGGAAACTGCAGCATTTGTAACGGTTTTATCTGATGCATAATGAATCTAAATTGTATCCAATACTAGTAAGATATTTTAATGTTACCAAGGGCATTCAAGTAAAAATTTTAAATTTAGAATCCATTGAGGGCGAAACTGCTGAAATTTTGTCAAACCATCTATACAGAGTAATAAATGAAAACAATTTGAAATCCAAAGTTGTTGCACTAACAGGTGATAATACAAACACAAATTTTGGTGGGCGAAGACGCAAAGGAGTAAATAATGTGTATGTAAAATTACAAGATTTACTCTAAAAGAAAATACTAGGGAAAGGTTGTAATGCACATATTTTGTCAAATGCAATCAACACAGCATCATGTGCCATGCCAATTGATGTAGAAGTAATAATAACTACAATTTATTTGTATTTTAGTTGTTTTAGCGTTCGTGTGGCTACTTTAAAACAATTTTGTGAAGAAGCAAACATTGAATACAAAAAACGTTTAGGATATTCAAAAGTTAGATGGCTTGCTCTAACACCTGCTATAGAGCGTGTTCTACAGTTATTTGAGCCTCTCCGTTCATATTTTTTAAGTTTAGACAAATGTCCTAAAATCATGGAATTGTTTTTCAATAATGAAATATCTGAGATAGTAATGTATTTTGTACATACTCAAGCATCTATTTTTCACAAAACGATTCAAAAGATTGAAGGTGAACACATTTCAGCTACAGAAGTTAGTCTTATTTTGAATGACTTTATCCTTCAATATAAATCTTGATTTGAAGAAAAATTTATTCCTTTAATTATAAAAAGAAAATTGTCAGAGGAATCAAATCTGGGCATAACGGAAAAGTTTATCAAAGAAGTGCAGAATTTTACCAAACATGTTTTCAATATATTGAAGAATGGTCTGAAACAAACATCACGGGAAATAACAGTTTTCAATGGTGTTTTTTGACTTTATCGCAAGTATATTGTGTTGAGGTTTTATCTAAAGAAATGCCAGACATTAAAATAGATGGCAATTGTCTCTTTGAAGAAATTAGAAGATTGAATGTATATTTAAATTCTGAAAAATTAATACAATGGGAAAATCAACACATTGAAATTGATAAAAGATGGGTGGAAATATGCAGCCATTTCAAAAATGAACATATTCCATGTGAAAATTTATTTATTCTTGTTCAATTTACGTTGTGCTGCCCTGGAACTAATGCAGCAGTTGAAAGAGTTTTTTCAATTGCTAATGATTTTTGGACAAGTGAGAAATCGAGATTGACTGTTGATACTCTAGCTGCAGCACTTGCCATAAAATTCAATATGAAGGATATTTCTTGTTCAGATATTTCCAACATATTGTTAGAAGATGATACATTGACAAAAAAATTCATTCAATGGAAAAGTACTCATTTAAATAATAATTAATAGGCATGTAAGCATAAGATAAGATAAGAAATTTATTTGTCATTACACTCACAACTGAGTGCAACGAAATGAGGCGCTCTTCCCCACGGTAAAACTGGACAACACCAAAACTAAAATATACACAATCATCTATACAGCAATTGCTTAACAAATATAAATACCCCATTTCTACCAGCAATTTAACTTCCGCAAAAACTTATGACCCCGCATTTAAACTCAATACTGCACTTGGATAAAAACTGTTCTTAAATCTGCTCATCCTTGCTTTCAATACCCTGAATCTCCTTCTCGATGGTAATAGTTCAAAGAGCTGATGTCCCGGATGGGAGGAGTCTTTCAGTATATTAGATATCTTCCTCTTACATCTATTCTTATACAGTTCTTCCAAAGAGGGGAGTGGGATATTTTACAATATAAAATGTTACAAATGTTTTAATTATGCATTTATCATATTATAGTGTATTATTGTTGCAATGAATAAAATGTTTCTTTTATTTACAATATTTTTCTTCTTCAATTTATTTGTGTCCTCCTTTTCATTGTAAAAAAGTTGGTCACCTTAGTTATGAGTAATAGAATAAGCACACCCACGCCTGTTTAATATAGATACAAATAGCCCAATCCTATGGGTCTTTTACAGCAGCATATCCCCTGAAATTCTGTCAAAGAGACTCAGCAACGGTGCAAGCTTCGTACTGCTGCAGGGCCATTTGTAGCCACTGCTCTAAAGCTGCAGCAGCTCAGCAGAACCACTGCTGTAGAGCTTGGGCTGCACCAACCACAGTAAGTCAGCAGCAGGGACATGTTATGGGCAGGGAGGGGGAAGTTTGGGTAGTTTCAGAGTAGGGAGAGGAAGGGAGGAGGTGGATCCTGAGGGCAGCAGCTTGCACCTATCTCTTCTTTTCCAGGCCATTCTGCCCCTTTCCTCAGACTTATGCCAGCTATGTAGTTGGTGTAAATCCAAGGAAACCCATAGGTAGCCAGGGGTTCTATCCAGAGGTAAGTAAAAAAATTTTTTACCTCTGGTTGGCCTTCTCATCACCCCCCCCCCAATAATGGAACATTCCACACAGCACATGCTTCAGTGGTGTGGCTGCATGCTTGTGGCAGAGGATAGAAGTGTGCTGTTTATTCCAGAAATACAGCCACTTTAGGACTACAGGCTCCTCAAGACTTTACACTTCAAAAGGAGGGACCGTTATACCATAATTCAAGGACAGGAGAACCTGTAATGGGGTTGTCACCATACAATGGAATCCTACTGAGCTGCGAGTGCCTTTTCCACCCGGCTTACTCACCCCACAGAAGTTCCCCCCATGAGCAGGTTCCTCTTCCTCAGCTAGGAAACGCATGCATACCTCCAAGTGGAGCAAAAGATCTTTATTCAATAATAGGTTAGTACTGAAGGAATAGCATCAGTCCCTGCAAAGCAGGGGGCGCTCATGGGAAATAGTAAGTATCAAAAATAACAAAGCTCACTAGATTTATTCTACACAGTCTACAATATCCCCAGACTAGTCCTCAGAGCCGCAGAGTTTCAACTGGTTGACACAGAAGCCTCCCCAGATTAGGCCTGGTAGAGCTTTATACCGTTTTTCTCTCAGCCCATGAGGGGTCTTGGACTAATCCCTGGCACTTGATAATTTTGCTGACTCACACCACCTCACTCTTATTATCCAATCCCTTTCCCTCCACATACAACACTAAGTTGCTTTTTCCTTTATCTCTCTACACTTTAAAGTTTACTCTTCCATTACCATAACATATCCCAAACCTCACAACTTCATATCACAAAAAAGCTTTCTTAAAAATATACATTCACGAATGTAACAAGGACATAACAGCATATCAGATTCTTATCACATTTCAATACCAGATCAAAATACCGTTTCCTTCTTCTCAGTCATCTTCTATATTTTTCTAAAATCATACCAAATTCCCTATTAATACCAACACCCTCGTTACAGAGTCCCATGAAATTATCCTAATATCAAGCAAGCACGTTTGGGATACTAGTAGCCATAAGCCTAAAAGTTAAGCTAAGCTCCAAGTATCGCGTTAAAAATAAATTCCAACAAATACCTCAATAGGCGATGGCCAAGATGATATCCGTGGAATACCTTTGGTTACGGTACAAAGTTCAATTTTGTTCACAAAGGAAATTTTTCACAATAGCCACATTTAAGTAAAAGATTGTGTTTAAAGGCCAGCTATTAGAGTGGTTTACTTGAAGCACTGTACTTATTCTGTCAGCAGGTTCTTTAGAAACACCTATTTTTAAGTCTTTTTATAGCTAGGTTTTCAATTCTCTCTGTTGAACCCCAGATAAAAGATTGTAGCTAGAAGCAATTTTTTTTATTCAACACACTTTTTAATAACTTAACATTCCAAACCTGGTTTTTAATTGTTACAATTTAGCACTTTCTTCAAAAGGAAAATTGTAAATGCCTACTGAGACTAAAGACAGGTTTTCAATTTGTGCTAATCGATGTGGCTCATGCATGCCAACGGTTTTGATTTTCTTTCAATGCTATTATTTTGTAACACTGTGATCTTGATAACTCTCAAGATTTTTCCTTTCCCAAACAAATATGATGCGTGCTTATTTATGTCCAGCTTGGATTGGCTTCCAAAGGGATGGAGGGGGCAATCCTAGTCAACTTTCCAACATGGGGGTAAAAGCAATGCGGCTCTGAGTTGGGAACAAATATTCCCTTACCTGAAGGAGGCCTCTGTGAGTACTACAGGCATGCCCTGGTATCCACTGATTCAGTAGCCATCATTTCAGTTATCCATGGATACTATGGATACTGGGATGCCTATTAAAGAGGTAGGGGAATATTAAACAAATATCTTTTTTTACCTTGTTGCAGCAAAACCACGGATGTTCCCCTGTCTTTAGAATGGCATCCCCAGTATTCACAGTTTTTGGTATCCATGGGGGATTCTGGAATGGAACCCCAGGAGATATCGGGGCATGCTTGTACTCCACTGCAGAACAGGACCCATTGGCACAGCTATGTCAGTGCTAGAAAGTTAGTTAGGATTGCACTCTAACATATTAAAATCCACTCCCAAGCCCACAGAGATAATGTCTAAGAGCAGTGCCAGTAATTATTAATTAAGAGGTAAAAAGTCAATACAGGGGGGAAAAACACAGAGAAAATAATTTAGACCGTAACAAACAAGAAGATAGGCTTAAGCAAGTGGTTCTTAAACCCTCCAAAGGAGCTTGAGCCACTGTAAGTGCTTGCTGGGGCAAGGCAAAGGCAGCAACGCAATCCCCAGGATGGTGTCACTCCCTGGGGCAACAGCAGCTGCGATTGCCTTACCTGGCACCTTGCTGGGCTCCAGGAGCTGCAGGGAGCCCAGTAGAGGCCTCTGCAGGGCTCCCCCCGCATTGTAATACTGGGAAAAAAAGCAATAGCAACCCACTTCCTGGTTGCGATTGCGAAACCAGAAGTGGGTCTCAATCGCTTTTTTCAGTATTACAACATTGGGGGAGCCCAGCAGAGGTCTCTACTGGGCTCCCTGCAGCTCCTGGAGCCCAGCAAGGTGCCAGGTAAGGCAATCGCAGCCGCTGTCACCCCAGGCAGCGATGGGGATGCCTTCCACCTGTCCCTGGTCCTTAAAGGCCCAAAGGCATTCAGGCTGGGGTGTCATGATGCCCGAGTATGAAAACCTCTGACTTAAGCCATTGAGTTTTTGAGGGGATGGAAACAGAAGGTACCAATAACGTAAAAAAACATTTAAGGTCCCTCCAACTCTCACCTGGATTGAACCCATATATAGGTCTTATCTGAACACCACACTCCCAAACCTCTCCTCTCATCGAAGCTACCAACCACCTCCAGGGAAAGTCAGTACTTAGTGATCCTGCTCCACCCTTTCTGTGACAACCAGTGGAGTACAAAGAAGATGGATGGGGGGCCCAAGCCCCAGGTGCCAGTGTACAGAGGGGGTGTCTGAGAGGCTACCCCAAGGTGGCAGGGGTAACCCCAGCTGCAGCCACAATTTGGATAGCACTGGCTGCACCTGCCCGCAAGAGAAGCGTATTTATTGGTATCATATATACAAAGCTATATATAAATATACAAACGTACAAATTATTCTATACCTTACACACACACACCCTAGAAATGCACTGCTAAGCATAGGACTATTTGGCACAGCACAGGATATTTGGGGCTCGGTTTCTCTCACCGTGAGATAAGACCAGTGGTGTCATTCAAATGATTTAGGAACAGGAACTCACTTTTGATATGAGTTCAAATTCAAATGTTGAAAAAAAAACCACAAAAAACCCCGGAAGCAGCCACGGATCCGGAACGCCCGTTCTGGTCCGTTCCCCCTGAATGACATCACTGGATAAGACTGAGCTCAGCATTCGCATCCCTTTTTTTTCCTTCTATAGAATATTTTCTATTCTCTATTTGGTTTGCTATGAAAACCACTTGGTGAATTACATGTTGTTGAAAAGCAGTACATGTTGTTGAAAAGCAGTATATAAATATTCCACACAACCACCACCAACCTTTCCAAGTTCAAGAAAGGATCCTGTGCAACCCACTCACCTAACCCCATAAACTGTGACAGCAGAGTTGCTTTATCTCATGCATGCAGCTGCAGCCACTGGGACCCATTATGGGAAAGACTCTAATTGAAATTGTGTGTTACATGTAGTTTTGCTGGGGAAGCAAATTGACACACATTCTTGCATGATGAGCAACCTCAATTTTTTTTCTTGCATGACAAGTAAGCAAGAACGGCCAAAGTCTGTACCAGTGCTCTGCCTGTTTGACCTAGTTTGGGTAATTTCCTTAATCCTATCGCTACACTCAAATAAAAAGCTTACAGTAGCAGTACTCACTCAGCTGTTTCCATTTGGCAGCTGATGGTTCCCATGAGATTAAGCACTGCATTTAATCAAATACTCTAGCAATAACCTCTGCCTTGGTTTGGCCAGAGCAGGCAGTGGTTTCTTAAAGGTTTTGTCACCGATTTTGTTACGCTTAATACTGTATATATGGTGACTTGATTCAAAATGAGTTTTGTATTCCCATAAGTCGTGCACCTTGTTCATCATTTAAAATTTAAGAAGGGAAAAAGTTGATTTGTTGTGCAGGTATGTAAAATTTTGATAATAGCACAGTTCAGGAAAAACTTTAACTCTGTTTAAAAATGGGTGAAGCTGTGGTGGAGATGATATTACAGTACGTCATCTATGGGTGGGAGTTTCAAAGTAGCTGCTTCATAGATGACTGATGAAGAAACAAATGTGTCAAATGAGTTGTTTGTTCCAGTTGCAAATATATATTTCTTGGTCTTTTTGTCATTCCACCCATAGAATGCTAACTGTCCATAAGTAGGGATGTTTTGGGGTGTTTTTTGGGGGTGTTCTGTGTTTTGGGGTGATATTTTTCAAAATGTCTTGATTAAAATAGCAAATTGCAGTGTTCTGTGTTTTTATTCTACATTCTCATTCCATCTTCTCTTTTTTATTAATTTTAAATGCTTTAAAAGTGTAAAAATAAAGGCTTCCCCACAACCGAATGGTCCAGTCATGACTGACTGTAGGGGGCGGTGCTCATCTCCGTTTCAAAGCCTGCAGAGCTGGCATTTTGTCCTGAGGACAAGCTTCAGTGGTCATGTGGCCAGCATGACTCTACGCCGTAGTGCATGGAACGCCGTTTAGTTACCTTCCCACCAAAGTGGTCCCTATTTATCTACTTGCATTTAGGTGCTTTCGAACTGCTAGGTTGGCAGGAGCTGGGACAAGCAATGGGAGCTCACTCTGTCGTGCAGTCTTGAACTCCCAACCTTCTGGTCGGAAAGCCCAGCAGCAGCGGTTTAACCCGCTGCGCCACCATGTCCCATTTTAAAAGTGTACTAGGTAGATAATATAGGTGATATAGTATCTGCAGATGCAGCCACAGTATTATTTCTAATTGGAAATGTAATCAGTTTTAATTGCTGGAAAATATCTTAAAACACCAAAATGCAGTGTTTTCTGTTTTTATTCAAATACTAGCTTTTTGTTACCCGGTGTTGCCCGGGTAACAAAATGATCTTCCACAGTTTATGCATTTTGCACCCCTTCTTGGCCCCCCACGCTGACGGGGGCTGAACCCAGACTCCAACTGCGTCGGGAGCGTCACCGGTCGCCTCGGTGACTCCGGAAACTATGGACTCGATGCCAATTTCGCCCGTTTTCGGCAGTCTTCACTTCAGGCCCCCTATGCACCCCCACCCCCGGGGGCGCTAGGGTGGCCTGACCCCCGGAGTGTCTGTCGCCAGGCCGCAAGGCACGCGCATGCCAAGTTTGGTGCGCATCGCTCCAGGCATTCCAGCAAGGCATGGCGGACGTTGTGTCTTGCACCCCTTCTCGCATCCCATGCTGAGGGGGGTGAACCGGACTCAGATGGTGTCGGGAGCATTGCCGCTCGTCCCGGCAACCCCGGAAACTGGATTCGACGTCGATTTCGGCCATTTTTGACCATTTTCATGTGGGGACCCCTGTATACCCCCACCCCCGGGGGTGCTAGGGGGGGTCTGACCCCTGCAGTGTTTGTCATCAGGCCGCAAGGTGTATGCGTGCCAAGTTTTGTGTCGATCGGTCCAGGCGTTCCAGCAGGGCATGGCGGACGTTTTGTTTCACACCCCTTCTTGCACCCCACGCCAAGGGGGGGCAAACCCAGACTCCAACGGCATCGGGAGCATCGCCGCTCATCCCGGCGACCCCGGAAACTATGGATTTGACACCGATTTTGGCCATTTTTGACTGTTTTCATGTGGGGACCCCTGCGTACCCCCACCCCTGGGGGTGCTAGGGGGGCCCGACCCCCGCAGTGTTTGTGGCCAGGTCGCTAGGCTTCCGCATGCCGCGTCTGGCGCCAAACGGTCCAGGCGTTCCAGCAGGGCATGGCGGACGTTGTGTTTCGCACCCCTTCTGGCCCCCCACATTGAGGGGGGGCGAACCCCGACTCCCACAGCATCGGGAGCGGCACCGCTCATCTCTGCAACCCCAGAAACTGTGGATTTGACGCAGATATTGGCCGTTTTTGACCGTTTTCACATGGGGACCCCCGTGTACCCCCACCCCTGGGGGCGCTAGGGGGGCCTGACCCCCGCAGTGTTTGTGGCCAGGCCGCTAGGCTTCCGCATGCCGAGTCTGGCGCCAATCGGTCCAGGCGTTCCAGCAAGGCATGGCGGACGTTGTGTTTCGCACCCCTTCTGGCCCCCCACGTCAAGGGGGGGCCAAGCCCAGACTCCAACAGCATCGGGAGCAGCACCGCTCATCTCGGCACCCCCGGAAACTGTGGATTTGACGCCGATTTTGGCCGTTTTTGACCGTTTTCACGAGGGGACCCCCGCGTACCCCCACCCCCGGGGGCGCCAGGGGGCCCCGACCCCCGCAGTGTTTGTCGCCAGGCTGCAAGGTGTATGCATGCTGAGTTTCATGCCGATCGCTCAAGGCGTTGAGGAGCCTATGAGAAACATACATTCATACATACACACAAACCTACGCTCTTCTTTATATATATAGATTTTAAACCCCCCCCCCCAAAAGGTGGGGTTTGTGTTTTTATGCGGTGTATAACAACAACAACAACAACAACAACAACAACACCCTATCCATAGGCCACTTTCCTAATTTGTGCTCCCTCCCTGGCGGTCATCCCCTGGCAAGGCTACACACAAACAGCTTCCATAACTTTGAGTCATGCCTTATTTACTCTAAGTGTGGCTAAGCATGCAGCAACGTTGTCAGCTAATTCTGAACAGAATAGGACCTAGTGTGTCTAATTTAACTGGAATTATATTTGTTGTTTAGAAGTGATTCTTTTAATGAAAAAAATGGGACTTAAGCACAGAGACTAAGCAAGCCAGTCCCAAACATATTATTTGCGTTCATATTCCCTGAGCCCCTTTTAAGTAAATTCCCCCCTTTGCTGGCGCAGCTACACTGGAAAGGAGCGCAATGTATCCAGCAAGAAGAGGCAGACTACGGAGGAGAAAGGAGCTTTAAATCCTCTTACCCTTCCTCAAGCCTCCTGTTTCAAAGTGGGTCTCCTCAAGTCTGCACCAGCTCTTTAGCTGGTATGTGTTCAAGGAGAGAAAATAGATGGGGAGGCTGCTGACAGAGGGGGTAGGATATGGTGGGCACCATCACTGCCAGATCCCTCCCACCGCCTCCTCACCACATTCCTTTCATCTCCCCACCCAGATTCACTCTCTCTGACCCCACTGCCACCTTACCTGCTCCAGTGTCTGCGGCAGAGTCCTGCAATGAACGGGGAGCACTGCTTCCTCTTGTAGCAGTGCTCCCAAAATGGCTGCCAATAAAGTGCTCTGTGCGCTATCAGTGGCCATTTTGTGACAGTGGAACTCTATCCCACTATCACAAATTATTCCAGCCAGCAACACAATCTACATAGGATTGGACTGTAAGATGATTTTTCTGGCCTAGATGCTTTTAAAAGGGGATTGGACAGATTTCTGGAGGAAAAGTCCATCATGGGCTGTAAAGAATAAGATTAAATTCAACAGGGAAAAGTGCAAGGTTAGGCAAAAATAAACAAAGATACAGGTATAGAATGGGAGATACTGACTTGGTAGCAAAACATGTGAGAGGGATCTTGGAATTGCAGTGGATCACAAAGTGAACATGAGTCAGCTTTTTCAGCTGCAAAGATACAGCTGCAAAGATGCTAATGCAATTTTAGCCTGCATTAATAGAACCGTAACCAAGTTGCGAGAAGTTGTGGTTCCACTTTACTCTGCATTGGTGAGACCTCACCTGGAGTACTGGGCACCTCAATTTCAGGAGGATACAGCCAGGTTCAGAAAAGAGCAAGGAAGATCAGGGGTCTGGAAAACAAGCCCTATGAGGAAAGGTTGAGAGTATGTTTAGCTTGGAGAAGAGAAGGCTGAGATAGGGGATACAATAGCACTCTTCAAATGTTTGAAGGATTGTCATAAGGAAGAAGGAACACATTTGTTTTCATGTGCCTTTGACAGTAGAACCAGGTCTAGTTGGTACAAACTGCAAGAGAGGAGATTCCAGAGGAGATTCCATCAGGAAGAACTGCTTGATGATAAGGGCGGTTTAATAGTGGAATAGATTGCCAGGTAAGGGGAAGTGGTGGATTCTTCCTCACTGGAGTTCTTCAAGCAGAGGCTTAACAAACAACTGCTGGAGATGCTGTAGGAGGATGTCCTGCTACAGGCAGGGTGTTTGACTAGATGACCTTGTAGGTAGGTCCCTTCCAACTCTATGATTCTATGAACAGGGCAGGGGTGAATGGATTGGGCTGGGAGGGGATGTGATAGGCAGTACTGGCATACACCGAATACCAAAGTACTTCCCAGCCTGATCCGCTGGCAGGGATCAATATGGATATCACAGGCACAAGTCTGAGTTGAATTGTTGCAGCTGCTGGGATTGTTGTGATCCCCTGGAACAAGGGGAGAAGCATGTGTCCCCTTATTCAAGGAGTCATCTATCAGCCAAAAATTCTCCACAGGGTGCATTGTAGCCTACGCCAATACTGCTCCATCACCAGGCAGGAATTTAAGTTGGACTAGTGTCACATCCAGCTGAGCAAGTAGGGATCCTGCCAGCACTCCACCTATGAACCCAGCAGGAGGGCTGTTCCCCATCAAGGGAGAGATATAAGAGGCCACATCCAAGGCTAAGGGAATGAGAAAGAAAGCAGGCAGGACAGTAGCAGAGATAGTGGGAAGAATCGCCCGGTTACTGATCCTCAATACTTCAGCCCAGAGCTGTAACGTCCTACCGCAGCGCCCTGGGGCAGTGATGTCACGGCTCTGCCTGTTTGCGCCCCCTCATGATGTCTCTCAGGAGGAGGGGCACTTGCAATAGGCAGTGCACCTCCTTCAGGGAGAGCCCAGAGATGACTGTCTTCACGCTGCTTGCTGTGCAGACAGTCACTTCCGTAACTGGGGTGGAGCCTGGGGCCAATCCTGTGCCCCCTTTTAGCAAGCCACCTGGAGCCGGAGCAACTTTGGCTACGCCCTAGCTATGGTCCTGCCTTAGCCTCACCACTGGATGGACTGACCTCAGGACTTGTGAGAGACTGTGGTCATGCTGGACTGATGGGATGTATGGGGTGGGCGTATGTTCATGCCCTGCTTGGACTAATGGGATTCATCTGGGTAAAAATAGGCATGCTCCCTGCGCTGGAGTAACCTGACTCCTTGCTTGCTTGTAACCGTCCTAGTATTGGGACTGGGGAGTGGGGACGGGTTTGTTGTAATAAAACCCTGTTGTTCTGGAGATATTGTCATATCTGTTGGGTAATGTGCCCAACGGGCATCACCCCTTGAGGTAACCCCAGGAGACCGGGGTGGGGCTAGCCCCCCCGAGAGCCAAGCATGACAATTTGGTTACCTGTTAGATAAATTCTTTCACACATACAGACATGGGCCTGTAGATATATGCTGGTGTATTGAAATATGGTTACAATAGGTTATTTAAGAAGAAAACAGAATTTCTTACCGAGAATTCCTGTTACGGGAGAGGAAGGGTGGCATTCCTGATACTCCGCTCAGGGAAGCTACTCCCCTCAGGGAAGGCTGGTCTGGTCTCCAAAGGATTAGGCTCCTCCTTAGGGGCATCCCTCTGATCCCCAGACCAGCTCAGCCTTCAGCAAGGCTTCAGCAAGAATTGTTGTGTTGGTCTCCAGTTCTTTTAAAACTGATATTGGTAGACACATGATGCAAAACCAAGAAAGCTACACTTCTAACTAGTTAAATTTAAAAAAAATTCAGCCTTAATGGCAGGAGAGAAAGTTTTCATGTTAAGTAGAATTCCAATGGACATGGGTAGAGACATTCTGAATGGGGTAGACATATGAATACACATATGACTCCAAATTCAGTAACATATCCCAAGCGAAAAACATCTTTCCAAAAAGGTTGCATAGAATGGTTGCATGATAACATGTGAATTAAACGTGCCTTGAGAGCCATACAGCACTGACTTCCATTAAAAACCACTGCTTTGCCAGTAGGCAGTCCTACACTGCCCCTTGCTGGAGCTTTGCATAGTTATTGCGTGCTATAGTATAGGTATTGGCATCCTTCAGTCTCAAAAGACTATGGTAACGTGCTCTGAATAGAGGTCCTGGAACATCATCTGGTATGGCTAAAAAGGCCAATTCGAGAGTGACAATCCCTTCCACACTGAGGGCAAATACAGTCTGTCCCCTGTCCAGCTCCCCGATTTCACTGGTTTCGGGGCCACCTCTTTGCCTCAGCCTGTTGAACAAGTGTCTCTTCGAATTGGGAGAGGCCATTCTGCACTGCCTGCCTCCGAGCTGAACACTCAGAAGTCAAGGTTTTCCATCTGTTGAGGTCTGTTCCTAAGGCCTTCAGATCCCTCTTGCAGATATCCTTGTATCGTACGGGCAAGCAGCTTCCCTCCAACGCTGAGAAGAGAGATGCTGTGGTAATTATTGCAGTCACCCCTGTTCGCCTTTGTTCTTATACAGTGTGACGATGTTTGCATCCTTCATGTCATGTGGTACTCCACCTTCCCTCCAGCAAAGACAAAAGATTTCATACAATTCAGTGGCGATGATCTCTTTACAGCACTTCAGCAGGGATGTTATCTTTCCCAGGTGCCTTGCCAGAGGCAAGGGAGTCCAGGGCCATGTTTAGTTCTTCTAAAGTTGGTTCACTGTCAAGCTCCTCCAGGACAGGCAGGCGCTCAATGTTATTTAATGCTTCTTCGATTACTATGTTTTATTTAAAATATAGCTCAGAGTAGTGCTGCATCCAGCGTTCCATTTTCGTTCATCTTCTCAACACCAAACTGACCTAAACAAGTGGGCCAAGAACTGTGATCAGCACCAACTGTAGTGTTAAAGTCGCCAAAGATGAACAATGGCTCTTTCTTGGGGATTTTCTTGATAGTGGAGGTCAGATCGTCATAGAATTTGGATTCTACTGAAAATGACAGTGTCGGTGCATGTGCACTAATAAGAGTGACCAAGTCCTGCTGATGAGTGGAGCTGCAAAGACAGAATTCTTTCACTTCCTGTAGGAGGTGGAATAATGGATCCCAGTAGGGTGTTTCTGACAGCAAAGCCAACCCCATATTCCCTAGTCTCATTCAATGGTTTTCCCTGCCAGAAGAATGAGAAATTTCTCTCCTTGACAGATCCTGAGTCGGGCAGCCTTGTCTCTTCAAAAGCAAGAATGTCCATCTGCAGTCTGCTCAGCTCCATGTCGATGACTGCTGTCTTACATACATCGTCTATTTCTTGCAGGTCGTCAGAAAATCCAGGGGACATTGTTTTAACATTCCAGGTACCCAACTTTAGGACAGAAATTTTCTTATGTTTATTGCATGGTGCAGAGT
The DNA here is from genome assembly GCA_029204185.1 of Lerista edwardsae. Taxonomy (NCBI): domain Eukaryota; kingdom Metazoa; phylum Chordata; class Lepidosauria; order Squamata; family Scincidae; genus Lerista; species Lerista edwardsae. Next base: position 3,503,915 of record JAJKFI010000080.1, read on the forward strand.
TATTGATCTGCTTGTCGGATTTCAACCTAAACCCCAAGCACCCTATGAGGTTAACAGACCGTGGCAAGGCAGCAAGTTACTGGCTGGGGGCTGCCCAGCTTAAGGCAGGCAGTAGCTGCCCAATGAGGTATGATTACCTCTCCCATCGTCGGAAGTAGCCCCTGGCGTCACGCTCTACGCCAATCGGGCAAAGACTTATAACCGGTAACTTTTACTTGCCGTGTTGTTACAATGCTGTCTGCAAAGCTGAAGTGTCCTGGGTAGGTTGATACAAAGGATAGACTGTTACCCAAGCAGAAAATCCCCCCTCTCCATGTCACTGAAATAGTCCAATGGAAAGGCAAGAGCTCATACAATTAGTTCCAGCGACATTGCAGGAGTTGTCAGAACGTGATTGTACACAGTCAAAAACTGCCTCCGGGACTCTGGCTCCGGATTTTGCCTCGAGGTTGCCTCCTGAAGCCTTTTCCATTAATGAATATAGCCACAAGACAGTGGAGGTTTTAAGCCAGAGTTTCCCTTCTCCTAGAAGATGATTCTTCTGCTTTATCTGCTGTTGGGGCATAAAGCGCTCTTCTGCCTTCAAGATCGTTGACCATCTTCTCCTGTAACTCTGGAAAGGAGCCCTCACAAGGTACTACCAGCCGGGCCAGAGTAGAAAATACTAATTAGCACAATACAAGGTTAATTTCCCCTCACCTGAGCAATTGGGCATAACATCAATTTTAAACAGTAGAGTTCCATAAACTCCTAATCAGAGAGTTAATCATCACTTCATTATCACAAATGCAGAACATTTTGTCTTAAACCGTAAACATTCACAACCCCAACTGATTGTTGTTGATAACTTTAAAAAAAAATACATGTTTACTTGAGGAAAATTGAACTTCTGGAAAATAAGTGTACTTTTTCTACATAGCATGAGAGGTTAGCAGCTCACAGTGGAGCAGGTGGCAAAAACCCCTAGAGCAATGAATGCCTGAAGTTTGGTAACTCACAGACTGAAGCACCACTTACACATGCACTCCCATTAGCTGTTGTTTCTTGGAATCGCACTTGTACTCTCACACACACACCTCAACTGAAGATGCTTATGCTATTCATATTTCTGATGTCATAATTTTTTGCTGTACTTGCAGCACAGAGGCATTAATGGACTTCTAAGAAATGACGTGGTGCTGCTGCAGGTTAAACTGCTGAGCTTAGCTTGTTGACTGGAAGATTGGCAGTTTGAGACCATGCGACGGAGCCAGCTCCCATGGCTTGTCTCAGCTCCTGCCAACCTAGCAGTTCAAAAGCACATAAAAATGCAAGTAGATAAATAGGTACCACTTCGGTGAGAAGGTAGTGGCGTTCTGTGTGCCTCGGCATATAGTCATGCCAGCCACATGATCACAGAAGCTTGTCCTTGGACAAACACCGGCTCTTCAGCTTAGAAACGGAGATGAGCACCACCCCCTACAGTTAGTTACGACTAGACCATTCGGTTGCGGGAAAACCTTTACCTTTTAAGAAATGACATCACTTCTTTGCAAAAATAACTAAACAAAACAGATGCAAAGTTGTTAGAGCCTTGTTGAACTAGCCCATCAAAAAGCTAGACCATAGTTTAAAACTGATCGTTTTAGATGCACAACTCAAATCTACGAAACTAGATAATTTTTGCAGCATCTCCTTTACGGATGTTTAACCATAACGTACATCTTTTACAGCAATATGGTTTACAATAACTTAATACGTAAGAATGATGCAAACAGGGATGGATATATAATTTGCAATTAAGTGATTAGACATAGCTCAGTAACAGAAGAAAAATCTCCTCATATTCAGCATTATCAAGAAAAAGCTGAACTCTCAGTTTTTGCCAATCAAAGAAAATACATGATGTTTGGGGATGCTTTCATTAAATACGGAAGAGTTTGCATTAATAATGAATAAAGAGTATGTGTGTGGTGGAAGAATTGCATAATGGTCAGAAATTACGTTTCTGGTATGCCTCTTCCATCATAGTGCTTAGGCCCTTGGAGTCTCAACTAACAGGAAAGCCCAAAGTGAAAGAAGCAATGAATGTAATAATGCATCTGCATTTGATTTTAGTTCAGAAAACAAAAATTCTGAGTTCCGAGCTCTGAGCAAACAAGAAATGATTGATATACGGTATTTTAAATTCTATCATGTCTTACAAAGGATTCATTGAAAGTGGCTTACAACAATAAAACAACGAAATAAAACAGAACAACATATTTTTAAAAACTGCAAGGGGGTGTAATTGCACCAGGCTACAAGCTTTAGGGGCACAGCAAGCTGATCTTGATACTAGTGGCCAAACTGGTAAAAGTATGTATGAATAATACCATCATGCTATATATCATTGGAAAGGTAATTTAATGCAGAATGCAATGGAACAATATCTTTATTAAAAGTTATGGCCAAAAAAACCTGAAAACCAAAATGCAATTGTGATGTCACTTCCTGTGACATCACATGCAGGGCAACATTTTGGCCACCGGGCTAAACTTTCATTAGTTATGCCCCTGACGTCACCCCCCTCCCCCAGCACAGCATGCTCTCTCTTTCTCCCCCACCCGACCCGAGATTTCTTCATCCCATCTCCATTTCAAGCTTATTGGGCTAACTACTTGGGGTGGTTCACTCCTACTCATGGACGAGGAAAACCTGTTACCACCCTGGCTTTCTCACAGACCCCACCCTCAAACTAATACAGGGCAAGCCTACAACTAGAATAATAGCATTGTGCAGTACCTCTATGTTCTCTTATCTCTGATGGATACTGTCAAGGAAGGAACTGTTGCTAGCTGACACCCTTGGTACTGAGGAACAAACATCATTGCCTCCCAGTCTATACCACAGTGTCTTGCTTGCCCAACTTGTTGCCCAACTTATAGGGAAACCTGAGCTATAAAGAGTGTGTATCTCCACCAGACCACTCCTAGTTACCAGCTCTCCCCTTCTCCCCCATCTCAACCTGGTCTATCCCCGAGGACATTAATATCTTTCTCCCTCTGTTCTATCAACACCCACTCCCTCCAGAATTCCAGGGTGGCTACCAACGAGGACAATTTACTAACCAAGTTTTAATTTATGTTTCTCCAATTCCCAGGACCATAAATCCCTCTGTTCAAACATGGGCAACATTCCAACATTTATTTTAAAATACAAGATACTTGGATTACAGAAGGCCTTTCCACCTGCCACCCAACGGGGAGGTACCACAATCCAAGGAAAGGTTTAATTAATAATAAACAAGATAACACAATTAAGGCAGCACATGCAACAAATACTATCTAGATTCCATCTTACAGGTAGGAACTTGACTTCCAGGCATAGTTCTTTCACTATTACCCCAGCATAATCCTTGCAGGCACCAAGCTACCCCTGTAAGTCCTCTCCTACCCCCTTTAGTCAAACACACTTTCCCCATTTATAGCACAAACCCTTACTGAGTCCTGGTTACCCTTATTCAATTACTTCCAGCTGTGGTTCTCTTAATCTTCCTTAGCCACAGAAGGATTAATCACTAACCACTGTCAGGTGTTCTCTCCACTGCCCAGCCTGTTTTCACACTTAAGTTTGCAAGGGCTTATGCTTTAAAATACAACACTGACAGTGATACTTCCAACATCCCCTCTTTCCAAAGATGACACACCTCAACTTCCACCCCCAAATAGCACTCCCACCTCCTTGACAGATACAATTTAAGAAAATGTACTCACACTATATTTCCCTTTACACTCATTCCAGGCTTGTTCCAACTCACCTGTAGCCAATGTGGCTGGACCTGTGTCCCTAAGTGGGCATTGGCTACTCAACATGTGGCACTGCCCCATTCCCTGCAGTCCCCAACTCCAAAAAAGCATCAGCAGCATGATTAAGACATAATAAGCCAGCTGAGAAAAGTTGTAAAACAGCTGGTGCTTTATTTGCAATCTGTGTCACTCCGAGTCTAGTAAAATCCCCTAAAGACACCTCATAGCTTTGAGAGGGACACCATGCTGCTTCTTGGCTGCCATGCTGGGAACATAAGGTGTTTTAAGAGCTCAAGGGCTAATTCAATCTTATCTTTATGCACTATTTCAAATCACTTCTGCTAGGAGGGCTCATGGGAAAGAGAGGAGCATTTTACTCAAGAGATTCAAGGAGTCATCATACTTCCCTTCTGGTGTTAGTACATGGGAAATTCAAGGGAACGTCCACACAGAAGACCCCATGCAAATTGCCACAGTGTGCACAAGTATGCAATCCACTCTTACAGAAGCCCAGACAAACTGTTGTGTAGTCAACTTACTATACGCCACATAAAGACACATGTTGCCCATCTGTAATAAAGAACACACACACACAGGCTACATACTCTTCCAAGTCCTGTCTGGGACCAAGATACCAAAAGAGTGGCTACTCCCACCTGAACTTGCTTGGTCATGATTTGCATATTTTCTCTTATGTCATTTGCAGCTAATGCAGTGATGTCATGCAGGGGGAACGCGGGGGAACTCAGTTCCACTTGTTAAAATTAGGGCTGACTCCGCCCACTTCATTCTCCCTCCCCCCCCCTCCTGATTCCTCTGCAAAGAGCTTTTCTTCTTGGTTGGCTGGCACTCAGAGTGTTAAAGGGAGTGACTCTGGATTCCTAGGGGGGCGAAGGGGGAAGGGCTGCAGTGGGGAAGTCCCATCCTGCACAGCCCCCTTCCTCGCTCCCTCCAGTGAGTTCCTGTTCTTAAATCATTTAGATGCCACCACTGAGCTAATGTGTTCTTACAATGGTCATCTCTCCTTAATGAATTCCAGACTTCAGCGGGTGCAGTTAATGCTGTTTGGCCCACTGTATGAAACAAGTTATTATGGTGTTGGAGAAGACTCTTGAGAGTCCCCTGGACTGCAAAGAGATCCAATCGGTCAATTCTCCAGGAGGTCAAGCCTGATTGCTCCCTGGAAGGACAAATGCTGAAGCTGAAGCTCCAATACTTTGGCCACCTGATGAGAAGAGAGGACTCTTTAGAAAAGACCCTCATGCTGGGCAAGATTGAAGGCAAAAGGAGAAGGGGCGACAGAGGATGAGATGGTTAGATAGTGTCACCGAAGCAATGAATATGAAATTGGGCGAACTCAGGAAGCTAGTGGAGGACAGGGAGGCCTGGCGTGCTGTGGTCCATGGGGTCGCGAAGAGTCGGACACGACTTAGCGACTGAACAACAACAACAACAATGAAACAAGTTTGGCATCCTTGTGTTAGAACATGGGTCAAGATTAATTCCTATGCATCATTAGTAGCAGATACAGTATAATGTAGGAGTTACAGCTCCCCCAAGTTCACTATGTAATCCCCTTTCTGCTGGCCTGGTGGCATCAGGGGCTGGACTAGCAGGGCTTCCTGGGGGTCCCAGGGTCCGGGGTGGTAGTGGAGCCACCGCCTGCCAGCCCCCTGCCCTCTGCAGCTGCTGCCTGCCCTCTGAGGCCCTCCCAAGGGCCAGGCAGGCCATACAGGGCATCCATGGGCCCTCCGGAAGCTTACTGCAGTCTCCAGAAAGGTTTTAAGGGTTTCTTTCAACAAAAACTGGAAGTAATGCTGAAAGTCTTTCCGGAGGCTGCAGTAAGCCTCCACAGGGTCACTGGAGCTGCTAGAAGTTGTGCGTGGTGCATGGGCCAGGGCCACAACTGGGTGGCATTAATCACATCATACAAACATTAAGCCTTAAATTTCACTTTGATGTTGTGGTATTTTGGGGAACTAAATAATAGTCCTCACAGAATAACCGTAGCAGTTTGTCGGTTGAGGCAAACTTCTTGACTTAAAGGTTTTCCTCCTCCTAGTAGAACCACCTATACATAAGTCTTCAGTTTCACCCATCTTGAAAGCAGGATCAGGTCTAATACTAGCAGAGGCAGTCTATTTCCAACTCCCAGAACCTCGCAATTAGAATTATCTGTTGTTGCAAGAAGCTATAAACAGGTAAACTGACAGAGCACTGTAATTAGCATATGTTCTATTTCAGAGTTTGATAATTGGCTTTCTAGCAGACAGTGTAAGTGTTAACCAGTTGCTTTTTGAGAAATTTTGAAAATGAAAGCCTTTTGGTTGGTTGGTTTTTGTTATTTGTTTTTAGTTTTTTCCTTAGATATGCTTGTTGTTCCTATTGAATTTCTTGTTTTATAGACTTCATAGACAGCTGTTTCTAGCTTCATGCCACAGTCTGCAGCAAGGCAGCATTCAGAACCACTTGTGCTGTGCTCCCTCTTCAGCCTGGTAGCGCAGGCAGTGTCAAGGCCCTGGATAATCATGGACCAGGAACTTCCAGGAGGAGAGGGGTTAGTGCACCTGTTTTTCATCCAGACAGACATGGACCTCTGGAGTATCCCTCTTGCTCAGAGACGTCATCTGGGCGCGCCAGGAACCAGAACGCCCGGATGATTGGCAGCCCTCCACCCCTATGGCGGAGGGCAGCCACGCCTCCCTGCGCTTCACAGCGCCCGAATTGCTCCATTTCAGAGCGATTCGGGATGTGAGAGAGGGCGGGCAGGCCCAGGAGCAGCTCGCCCATCCTCTGGAGAGGCGGCACGGCACGGGCCCGTCCGCAGAACTGGCGGAACGGCGTACCGGTCCGTTCCGCCAGGATGACACCACTGCTGTTGCTGTGCTTCAACCTACTCTTCACACCAACTCCAGGTTGGCACCTGAAAGGTGAAGCACACATGCAAGAGCCTAAGGAAAGGGATTCACAGCCCAGTCCTAAGCAGGATTAGGCTACTATGTGGAGTCTTGTATGGCAGCAGGAGGCACTTTTGCTGTCATAAAACACGCAGCAGCTGCTGATGCAAGATGCAGCAATGCCTCAACTCCACCACCTCTGCTATGTCCGCTGGACCAGGCAAGGTGAAGTGGGTTGGACGGGAAGGGGGTAAACCAGGCAGGGAGGGGGCAAGAATTGGGGCAGGGAGGGAGGTGCAGGAGAGGGTGAATCCAGCAGTATGCCAGGTGCACACTGGATTCTATCCATTTGGAAGCTCCCCCCTTTCTGCTTGTGACAGCTAAAGCACTAGTGGGTGGAAGGCTTATGGAGAGGCACAGAGAAATAATTCCCCTTTCCCCTCCCCAGCCTCTCGACCTGCCCTTCCCTTACTAGATATAGTGTGCACATTTTTTGGAATGACTGCTGTGGCAGGTGGGAATAGGATAAGGAAAAAGATTGGGCTAGACGGTAAGGTGGTATTCAGTAGTGCTCATAGAAGCTCTGTTGCTTCAGCCACTGGGGAGAGGTCCAGCTGCATGGCAATGCCTCCAGGTTTCAGCAGGTGCCACAAGGTGCCCACCCTACCTGGCTTTTTGCCCCAAGAGCTTCTGTGGTTCTTTCTGCTTGTACGAGTTGGCTACCTGTGGGCAATAATTGAAGAGAGCACTGTTGATTCAGTCTAGACCAGGCCTTCAAGTGGGGAACAAGAGTAAAACAAAACAGAAGAACAAGCAAACAATAAAAAGAAGAGATTATCTTATCAGTTAAGATTTCCTCTTTGACTTATAGAATAGCCAATGTGGATGGTTCAAGTTTTTCCATAGGGTAATTCAGGCTTCAGTGTGTTTGCTTAAAATATTGTTATAAAATGTTCAGGGTGGCTAGCAAAATTATTCTAAATAAGAAAATCACATATGACAAAACTGCAAATAATAAAATGACAATGAAACATATGGTGAATTAGATACACAGAAATACATCTGCAAATGGCTTCCTAATGCCATGTACTTTCTACATCCTTCAAGGATATATTTTAAATCTTTTTTTTTCTAATTGTCTAACAAGAAAGAGGAAATTGGGTAAATTTCAGGGGAGGTTCTACCAGCGTCTAGGTCGGTGATGGCGAACCTTTTGGGCTCAGTGTGTCAAAACATAGGAAAATGCTTAACCTGGCTCAACCCCACTCCCAAACAAAAGAGAAACAATTCTTCATATTCATTTATTTAAACAAAAAAAATATAGTCCAATCATGTGTGGTGCTATGTTTATATAAAGAAACATCTAATAATTACAAAAATGTAAAATGCGTAAAACAAACAGGTTTTGTCACATCTTGGTGAACGTTGGTGTGTCACCCCAAATGTTGTGGTGTGTTACCTTTAACAAGCGCATTATAGGTTCACCATCACTAGGTGCTGCTACAGAAAAGACTCTGACCTGAGTCACCACTCATCCCCCTTCTCAGCACGCAAGCAAGTGAAATTTAAGGCTTAATGTTTGTATGATGTGATTAATGCCACCCAGTTGTGGCCCTGGCCCATGCACCACGCACAACTTCTAGCAGCTCCAGTGACCCTCTGGAGGCTTACTGCAGCCTCCGGAAAGTCTTTCAGCATTACTTCCAGTTTTTGTTGAAAGAAACCTTTAAAACCTTTCTGGAGACTGCAGTAAGCTTCCGGAGGGCCCATGGATGCCCTGTATGGCCTGCCTGGCCCTTGGGAGGGCCTCAGAGGGCAGGCAGCAGCTGCAGAGGGCAGGGGGCTGGCAGGCGGTGGCTCCACTACCACCCCGGACCCTGGGACCCCCAGGAAGCCCTGCTAGTCCAGCCCCTGATGCCACCAGGCCAGCAGAAAGGGGATTACATAGTGAACTTGGGGGAGCTGTAACTCCTACATTATACTGTATCTGCTACTAATGATGCATAGGAATTAATCTTGACCCATGTTCTAACACAAGGATGCCAAACTTGTTTCATACAGTGGGCCAAACATTAATTGCACCTGCTGAAGTCTGGAAGTCATTAAGGAGAGATGACCATTGTAAGAACACATTAGCTGCAAATGACAGAAGAGAAAATATGCAAATCATGATCTTGTTTTCAACAAATGGGAGAGCCCAATTACCAGGTGGGCCATCTTTTCAGCAACACCATGTCTGCAGAGGTGTCACTTTGCAGCTTAGTAGCAGAGAGGTGCTCTGCAAAGTGAGACATCAGCAGAAGCAGTGCTGTGGAAAGGATGGCCAGCATGATAATTGGGCTCTCCCAGTGATGTGGTAGCATCTCTCTTTAGCACCCCTCTTGGTCTTCCCTTCCCTCTGTACTGTACCATTCTTCACCTTCGGAGGCCTCCTTCCTCCTCAATGCCTCGGCAGATGTGGTGCCATTGAAAGGGTGACCTGCATGATAATTAGGTTCTCCCAGCACTGCCCTTTCAGTAGTTGCGCTTCGGGGAGAGCCCAATTATCATACTGGTCAGATAAACAGCTTTTGCAGGCCATGTCCTAACCTGTTCCTGTGTGGCTCCAGTAAGGCTGCCCACCTTGCAGGAATGGGGGACGAAGCAAGGCACACTGCCCATATACACTTGACTTTCCTTCCCATGAATCCTTGGAGATCTCATAAGCAAAGATATCTCCAGAGGGGAAGCTACTACCACCAAGAAGGGAAAAGACCAAACAGGGGGAGTCCATATACTACCTCCTTTCTAGAGTAATTCCAGTTGCTGCAGTTCCCTTAGCATGGAAGGTGGTTGCTCTGCTAACTGGACAAGAGGCACTTTTTCAAGTGGTGCCCCTCTTAGTTAGCAGGGGGAGAGTAATTGCCCCTCTTCACCCCTGCACAATGTCTTTTCTAGTGGCTGTTGCTGGTGGGGTTCTGCATTTTTTTTAGATTGTGAGCCCTTTTGGGACAGGGAGCCATTTGACTTTATTTTTACTTGTAAACCGCTTTGTGAACTTCTTGTTGAAAAGCGGTATATAAATATTGATTGATTGATTGATTGATTGATTGATTGATTGATTGATTGCTATGGGGTGATCCAGGAAGCAACTTATTGAGAGTATCCTTAGCATCCACAAGCCTTTGTGGAGTTAGGACTCAATCCAATTGTAGAGTTAGGGTTTTGCAAAAGTCACATCCAGTGCCACTGGTAAGGGCTTACCTCCCGTGCTGCATCCAAGCAGTAAGTTCACCCCTCACTGGTGTTACACTTCTTCCAGGCAGGGTGGGAGGGCATTGCTGGGTGGAGGGAGGGGCGCAGTAGAGGATGAGGCTGGTGGTGACTTTTGCCATTGGATCCCAACCTCCAGAGGCTCTTGCCTCTGCACCAGCAAAATAGCCAGTGCAGGGGAGAAGATACCCATCAACCACCCTGCACCCTTACTGTGGGAAAGGGGACAAATGTCCTCTTCTCCTGCAGAGCCTCCTACGGCTGCCTGGCTGCTGTAGGATGCAGTGGTAGACATTTGCCAGGTCAAAATAGCTCAGAATTGGGCTGCCTACCCCCAAACAATTGGTCAGAAACTTGGAACATGTTGCATTTGGTTCAAACTAGCCAGCTTCTTTTATATGAGATTTTGAAGGTTTCATGATTTACACTTGTGTTGAATAAACTTAACTCCCAACCTCTGTCTGGTGTCTTCCTTGGGGGTGGTGCAAGGGTAATGCCAGAACTACCTCAGAATGCCAGATGCAGTGGAATACAAATATTGCATGCTCCTTGAGGCGTCTGGTGGGCCACTGTGAGATATAAGAGGCTGGGCTAGATGGGCCCTTGGCCTGATCCAGCAAGGCTTTTCATGTGTTCTTATCCCTTCTATTGGCTAATCCAGAGGTGGGAAGATATAGCCCTCTGAACGTCATGAACCCTCCCTTGGCCATGGTCAGGTAGAAGGACTTGAACAGTGGGACATGTGAGCAAAACCCACAAACCAGAGTTTGTGCCTGGTTCTTTATTTCACCTAGATTAGGGCCAAACACTCTGGCATACCCAAACATGCCTCCAAGGTTAAACCTTTCTGGTCTATTGAGGAATCCAGTAGCCTCAGAGATAGGCCGGGGGGGGGGGGTCTTCACCCACTGGTCCTCCTCCCTGCCAGCAGACTTGCTTGGGTTCACGGGCTGGCCAGCATCCTACCTGCTAGCCAGCCCCCTACAGACTACCCTCACCACTGGCTTGCCTGGGGTCATATAGAGCCTCCCTGCCCCCTTGCTCCACCTCTTCCTCCCAGCCAGGCTACCTAAGGCCTGGCTGACAGCCCTCCAGGTCCCTGATCCTGCAAGTACTCACCACCCTCCCTTCTCTGGCAGATGCTGACAGGAGCTCCCTTTCTCTTGCTTCAGGTCTCAGTAGACCAGGCGGACTTCTCCCTCAATCACATCAGGACTGGCACAACTGTGATGGGGGTGGACAGCCCCTGTTGCTGGTGCTTGGATGCTGGGCCTGCTGCCCCAGCCTCCCTCCCTTTGGCCGTTGACACATGGGTGCAAGAACCTGCTGGGCCTGGCATGCCCTTCTTGTGGTCTGACCCATCAATGGGGCAGAGAGGCCCTGGGCTGCTGCTGCTGCTGCTGCTGCTGCTGTCACTGTGGGAAAGCCTGCTGGCCGGGATCCTGGCTGCATCAGTCATGCCAGGTGAACAGAGGCCCAGACCAGTTATTGGACAAAGAATGTCTTTTATCTTTCAGATCAAGCCTGGCAAAGCCATCAGAATGCTGTGGTGGGTGGGTGCACTCGGGCACCCTCTGGCAGTACCGGTAGGTATTGGTGGGAGTCCAGGTTCTGGCAGGAGTGGTGAGGGAGAGGAACTGTTCCCTGGTTCCCGTGGGGAGTGTTGGACCTCCGCCTGTCCTCAGAGGTGGAGCCACTTGGTTTGGCCCCGCTTCCACAGCCCTCACAGCCCTGGGCACCTGCTAGGTTGAAGCCTCCTCTGCTCCCTTCTTCCCTTGGGTTGCCAGTGCAGCCAGCCAACAGAAGGTGTGAGGGCCGGGAGTGGCTCCTCCATTCCTGAGGCACCTGCTCATTTCTTTCAGCCACCTCCCACAGCTGCCAGGCTCCATTTGAAGTTGGCAGTCTCTGTGTCCAACCCGGCCTCTTCTGGGCCGCAGCTCTGATTTCCTGGCCTGCCTCAGGTCGCCTCAAACTCTCACCAGAATGTGGGTAGCCAGATAACCCAGCTGGTCATGCCAGCCTCCATTGCAGCCCCAGATCATTCACCCACCACCTGGCACAGCCCCATCAGGTCAAAATGGAGACACGGCTCAAGCTGGCTCATCCTAGCTAGCATCACACTACACACACTTTTTCATTAGGGTGAAGGATCTCCATTCACCACAGTTTCAGATGCCACTGGCACTTCAAGGTGTGGCCATCATTGTAAGTCCTAAATGATGAGATCACACATTACTGTGCTTGGAGATACTGTTGGAGTTGGCACAATGCCGTCTGTTGTCTAGAGGGGGCGGTCTAATGTCCAAAAAGGGAAAATGTGATGTCTTGTGACCTAGACCCTTCTTACCTGTCCTCTCTGTGATTCCTGTGGGGGTGTGGCCTTGAACATTTCCTTCCCTTCTCCTCTGAGCATGTCCCTTTTGTCTTCTGACCACCAACCTGATAAGATGTGCAAACCAAGGGCTCTGATGCCCCCGCCATCTTAAGCACACCTCCATGCAGGGCGATGCAGCTGTAGGGCATTGCCTTCCAAATGTTAGATGAACCTCTGAACCTAATCAGATGATGTAGATATGCACTCAATGGAACTGTGAGTAAATCTTCCTTTTTGCATCTTTACCAAGCCTCTGCCTCATGTTAATAGCAGTCAGCCTGGGCGAGGGAGGTTCCCGTGAGGTGATGTCATAAGGGGGAAAATCCGCTGCTTGCTCTACTCTGCTTTCCCCCATCACCAATAAGAAATTTTCCAATAGATACAAACGTAATGTAAAATACTTGGTAAACATAATTAGCAAAATACTGCTTTTTTGTATTCCAATGAGACTAGAAAAGCAAATTTTTTTATTAAAAAGCATATAGAAAAAGTAACAAGAAGGTTACTTCTTGTGTGAAACACATATTTGCCCCAAAGTTAACCAGAATAGAGAAGTTTTGCTTCTCTGAAAAATATATTTTCTGTTGCTTATTCCGGACACAAAGACATATGGCAGCCAGCTTACCTGACATGATTTAACATCTAAGACCAACAAACACGATTTTAGAAATGAAATTCTGTGACCCAGATAACCATCACATGTGCTAAGGATTGGTCTGCACCAACCTATTATTCAGGAGTCCACAAATATGGTTGCCAGTAGCAACCATAAATTTAATGTTGCTGATCATAAAGGAAAGCCTCTAGTATATACTCTGCAACTACAGTATCATTTTTTAAAAAGTCCCTGGCAACACAGAAAGACAGAGTATCCCCAACGGCAGTCAGCTGTGATATGTGCTAGGAGGCAACACCAATATCAGTCTGCTGAAAGTGGGGCAATCACCAGGTGCTTCACATTACACATACACTAGTGACTCATTGCAACTGTAGAATTGGAACTGATCTACTAGATCATTGAGTTCAACCAGGGTGGGGCAGTGGTTCTGGAACTGGATTAGACCTGAAAGATCCAGATTCAGACCCCCACTCAGACATGACATTTCCCGGGTGACCTTGGGCTAGTCACTATTTCGCAGCATAGTATACCTCACACGGCTGTTGTGAGGATAAAAGGAAGGAAGGCAGGCAGGCAGGCGTTCCATTCCAAGAATCCCTGCCGATAAGGAAAGCAGTAGATGCAAGTCCACTGTTTTCAGGGCTGCCCCCATTGAGTTTGGAGGTTCTTCTGAGCCTTGTAGAGGCTGCATGCATCCACCCATGACCTCTGCGGGCCTCAGAATGACGTTTACAAGAGAAAAAAATCTCTTCCTTAGTTATATTAAGCATCTTACAAAAGTTAAGTTTATGTGCCTTCAAAAGGCATTTGGAAGTCTGGGAAAGGCATCCAGGGACTGACTTTGTAACTCATTCTGAGGCCTGCAGAGGTTGCTGGAATCTGGAGGTTCTGAATCCGTGATTAACATGGGCTGACTGTATGTACACCACCCTGAGCTCCTTGGAGGAAAGGTGTTACAAAAATGTGGAAAATTATACCACCAATGTATAACACAACCAGATGATACCTGGCTCAGGGGAGAGCTGGGAACAGCCAGAGGCAACGGGTGCTAAGAAAGGTTGACCTCCTCTGACTTTTTTCAGCCTTGGAGGCCAGGGTGCTAAGAAAGGTTGGTGGACCTCTTCAACCTCTGGAGTGCACAACCTGAGGGAAGGGTGGGAGCCCAAACCCTGCCCGAGGAGCCAACCCCCGCTATCTGAGTAGGCAAAGAAGGAGGTTGGGTGTGTTAGCTTGCTACCTGTGACTCTAAGGCCTTAGCCTCTTACTAGCCGAGGGTGACAATGAGTACCCCCCTGGCAGGGGGTGGGCACGCAGGCCCTCTCTCTCTCTGGCAATCCCGTCTGCCAGGCAGGATTGACAGATGGCTACCCCGCCTCTGCTGAAAGACCTCCAAAAGCATACTATTCCACTGCCAAACACTTCATACTGTCAAGACGTTCTTCCTAACAGAAATCTCATGTTGAAATTTAAACCAAGTCGTCCTGGTCCTATTCTCTGGTATTTATCATGTCACTTTTCCACCACTTGAAAACTAAACATGCCCAACGTCTTCAATCTGCCCTCACAGGAGATGGTCTCCTGCTCCCTTGCCATCCTAGTCACCCTCATCTGGACTTCCTCCAGTTTGTCGATATCTCTGACACTGTGGTGGCCAGAACTGGGCTCAATATTCCAGGTGGGGTCTGACTGAAGCAGAATACAGCGGTGCCATTACTTCTTGTTTTCTCGATACCATGCTTCTGTTGATATAGCTTGGAATTGCAGTCAACTTCATTAAAAAAGCATCACACTGTTGGATTACATTTGGCGAGTCAATGGGTCTCAGCACAATCAGGAGAAAAATACCGATGTTACCCCACCCACCAAAGATATATATATATATATATATATATATATATATATATATATATATATAAACGGACGTGGGTGTGTGGGTATGCGCGTGGGTGGGTTTGTGTGTTTGTTTGTGTGTATGTTTGTTCTGCATAGGCTCCGCAACGCCTTGACCGAGCTGCACGAAACCCGGCATGCACGTACCTTGCGGCCTGGGAAACAACACTGCGGGGGTCAGACCCCCCTACAGCCCCCCTGTTTTCGGGGAGGGGGGCCAGATCGTCAGGAACCAAGGGGATTGCATTGGACTAGAGGTCTGCTGCCACCCTGTGGTCACAAACGATTCTGCAGGTTCTGTGGAGGAATGCAGTAGCTGAGCTCAGACACAGGGACTAATCTAAAATGAAAGTGAAACTACTGCCCACTCCCTGAGTTGCCCAGGCTGGAAACAGCATGTTCCAGACAATTCCAGCACCCAGTTGGATCTGAGAGGGACATACTTACACAGACCTCACTGCCTGCCTGTTCCCGTCTCTCATACTTCACTCCTGCCCTGCACATCACCTGCAGACATTGTTCAGTAAGTGTGCCACTTTCATTTCTCTCTCTTAGTTGAGTGTGTGCCTGCTTCCTGATTCCTTCCACAGTGATAGTGTGCATTTCGGATTCAGGGTCCTCAATGCTTTCTTCTTTCAGTGAGGGATGTTACATTTCCACCTGGATCTAACTACTTCATACTGTTTATGCATAGTTCCCTATTTCCGGGTATGTTCCTCCCTCACTCTAGAATGCCTGGGACGCTGTGCCCCACACCTGGTTCAGATATTCCTGACGATCTGGACAGGAATACTGTGGGGCGAGGACCCCCCTAATTCATTCCTTCTCCTACTAGAACCTCGGGATACATTGTCCCCCGGGCAACGCCGGGTCACAACCAGCTAGTAACTACTAAAATGCATAGTACTAGAAAAGCAGCAGACAAGTTGGTATCCCCTTTAGTGGGATTATCCTACAATTCAAACATTCTGGGGAAAAGTCACTCACAGCACAATCTTAACCAACTCTCCAGCACTGACATAGCTGTGCCAATGGGGCATGTTCTGCATTCTGCACTGGAGTAATAGTCACGAGGCCTTCTCAAAGTAAGGGAGTGTTTGTTCCTTACCTTGTCCTTACCCTGGTGCTACATTGGGTAGGATTGTGCCCTCAAAATACAATCCTATACCTACTTACATGGGAGTAGGTTCCATTGAATTCCATGGGGTTTACTTCTGAAGAGATGTGTATAGGATTATACACTCAGTGTTGCAGGAAAATTGTTAACTGCACTGATCCATGTGAAACCCACCTTCTCTTTCTGCACCATCTCCAGATAAAGCAGCACATTATAAGATGTTAGGGTAACCTGTTGTTTTATCTGCAAGCATTTGTACTGCTCACACATGGAGGACACAGAAGAGCTCCCAGACTGTACTGATGCAATACATATATGCATTCTGCCTTGAATATAGGTTAAATATTATAGGACCCTCAAGAAGCCTTCTGCACTACAAGATAGTAATCACAGAATGCATTCCACCATTTTGTATGGAAATGTATGGCAAGCCAGTAAGTGTCTTCCTTTGCACTCATATTAAATGGCATTTCCAAGAAAGAAATACAGTACACCTTCTGACAGTACCATTTGAAACAACATATAAACCAGGGATGGCCAAACTTTCAACTTTAGGACTTCCAACTTGAGTGCTCCTGGACCTTTAACAGTTGTGTAGAAGCGAGAATTTGAGCAGGTGCAGCTTGATGACAAACAGCACCTGCTGAAATTCCCGCTTCTGCAAAATTGTTGAAGGTCCAGGAACTCTCAAACTGAAAGGTTGGCCATCTCTGATATCAACAGAAAGGGCTTGGCTGTGTTGACTACAGTAATCTGAAAACAACTGCCACGGGATAGCTACATGGGAACCAGTTGGGTGATTACTGAGGGCACAATCCTAACCAACTTTCCAGGGCAATGCAGCTCTGAGGTGAGGGAACAAACATTCCCTTTACTTAAGGAGGACTAAGTGTGCTATCCAACTGCAGGATGCTGCATGAGCCCCACTGGCACCCCTATGTCAGTGCTGGAAAATTGATTAGGATTGCACCCCGTGGTTTTCAAATGCCAAGGATCAAATCACAGGGGATTACTGAACTGTCTGTCTGTACTCTTGATAAGAGGGTATAAGCAGAAGGTGGGGAAGCTATCAAAGAAAGAAGATCACATGTGTAATCACCACACTCAATTAGATGGCCATACAGGAATGCATCATTTAAATATCTGGCAATTTGCTATGTTAGGAATATAATAAGAAAACCTAACCAAATGGTATCCATCAGCATAACCACTAGAGTACTGGTTCCCAAACTAGTGGGTTGTGACCACCAGGGGAACAGAAAAAGGGTGATTCCCCTTTAAGGGCAATGGCCTCGCAATCAGTAGCAGCACAATCTCCACATATGATCCATGATGCCACTGGGCAGCAAGCGTGTAGATAATGAAAGTGTAGCGCAGTGCAGAGGGCAAAATGTTGCCCTGGAAGCGACATCATAACAGGAAGTGAAGTCATAGTTGTATTTTTGTTTTTTGGCCATAACGTTTGATAAAGATATTACACTCTGGTTTGTGTCATTGTATTCTGCATTAAATTTCCTTTCCAATGATATATAACATGATGGTATTATTCTTATATACTAAGATTTTCCACAATTTTGGCCACTAATGTCAATATCAGCTTGTTGCCCCCCTGAAGCACGTTTGTGCCTCCTTTTGAGTCGGGGAGGATGGTGCACAAGTGCACGTTGCTCTCCTCGCACCAGCCCAAGGACTTCATCCAGTAAGGAAGCACCAGCCTAAGGAGGTCAGCGTGGGGGGTTGGGGATGGTGGGAGAAGGCGGAACAGGGCGTGGAAGTGGTCTTAATCCCCAGCCTAGTGGGCCTTACACTGGCTGCTCAGAGTTGCATCAGCAATTTCGCTGGCACAGCTCCGAGTAGTCGTATTGAGATGGTGCAGTGCGAAATGGGGAATAAGTTCCCTTTACCCAAGTTGTGCTGCATGTAGCAGTGGCGTAGCTAAATCATTTGACACCTGGGGCCAATAAATTTTTGACACCACCCCACAACAAGATGATTTATTTGTTTGCTTCATATTTTATACCACCCTTCCTCCAAAGAGCTCAGGGTAGTGTGCATGGTTCCTCCACTTCTTTCGTCCTCACAATACCCTGTAATGGAGGGGAGGCTGAGACACAGTAATAGTCATGACATGAAACAAGCAATGATAATAGCCAGAAAATAAATGCAGTGAGTATTTCCTCACAAGCAATGGATGAATATCTGTACCCACCACTTCTATTGCTCCTCTACACATAGTACTCAGTGTAATTCTGCCCTGCATCTGGAGGTTCAATGGAGCCATCATCTAAGCCAGTGACCAACACCACCCATAGTTTCCACCAATGGCATCTGGTGAGGTAATATTTGGTGTCACTCCCATTAACTTTATTTATTTGACAATTCGAACAGTACAGCTCATCCAACAAATCAGTAACCAACCGCCCCAAAAAACAAACAACAACAACAACACCAGGGGCCAATTTGATGACACTCACTAGAATAGGAATTCTAGCATTAGCTCTGATACATTGAAAAGGGAGCTTAGTAACTTATTGGTTCCATGCTGTATCATAATAACACTTCGTTAGCTCTCAGAACAAGTCAAAAGCTCTCAGTTTTGAGTTAAGAAAATCCACTTTTTGTTATATAAGGCGGTTGTGTTTTTTGTTTTTGTTTATTTGACTATAACTTTTGATAGAACATGGATAATTCAATAAGGTTTCTTTCATTACATTTTTGCCTTAAATTAAACCCTGAGGCTGCAATCCTAACCTGGAGTTAGGCTGGCACAAGGGATGGCCCAGAAGTTTCACAAATACGCCATAAAGTGCAGTTGGACAATTCTCAGGGAGAATGATGCACAACCATGTGCCGGCGTCCCTGACTCACACTTTATGGCGCATTTGTGATACTCAAAGGGACTTGTGCCGACCTAATTCCAGGTTAGGATTGTAGCTTCAATGATATATAATATGATGTTATTATTCCTAAAAAGCACAATTGCCACAATTTTGGTCACTATGGCCTCTTCCCCCTCTCTCTCCCCCCCCCCCGGGTGTCACCTTATTAACACCTTCTTTTGAGTTAAGAACATCTACTTTTTGTAACGTAAGACCAGGGGAGTCAAACTCATTTCATACAGAGGGCCAGTTAGCATGGTCCTGCTGTTATGTCATTAGGCAGGAAGTGAACAGGAATAAGCACTTCGTTTTCACCTAGGAACTCATTAGCTGCAAATGCCAAAAGAAAATATGCAAATATTGAGCATATTTTCAAGATATGGACAGCTCAACTATCACACAAACTGCCCTTGTTCCCTCTAATATTTTCCCTGCCACATGGAACAGTTAATGGCCTGAGCAGTAAAAAGCTAAAGGTTTCCCGACGACCAAATGGTCTAGTCGTGAGCGACTGTAGGGGGTGGTGCTCATCTCCGTTTCAAAGCCTGTAGAGCTGGTGTTTTTGTCCGAGGACAAGCTTCCGTGGTCATGTGGCCGGCATGACTCTACGCTGTAGCGCACAGAACACCATTACCTTCCCACCGAAGTGGTCCCTATTTATCTACTTGTATTTTAGGTGCTTTCAAACTGCTAGTTTGGCAGGAGCTGGGACAAGCAACAGGAGCTCACTCTGTCGCGCAGTCTTGAACTCCCAACCTTGCGGTCGAAAGCCCAGCACCAGCGGATTAACTTGCTGCGCCACCTGAGCAGTACATAACCACAAAAAAGTACAGTAGTATAAAAGAGAAGCAGTTCCTATTCCTAGGCCCTATTACATACCAACTGAAATACATAAGAAGTCTTGGATCACATCTCTAACCAAGAAGAATTTTAAATACAAACCAAATCCATTTTCCAAATAAACAGAATAATCCCTTTCTGGGCCAAACAAAAGCAGGTGGAATTGAATACCTCCAGAGAGACCAAGGTATTGCTAACAGGAACAGATGTTAATTTTTTAAAAAAATTAAAAAAATTTTTTTTAAAGGTGTGTTCCCTTTCAACAAGCCATTCTCTTCATCTCAAAATACTTCAGCACTGCAGTTCTACTCATGCTTAGTTGGGAGCTGTGTCCCATTGAAAGCAGCACCCTTCATTGAAAACTCAGTTTCCAGTTTCCAGTTCCTAACAAGCAGAGATTCCTAAAAATCAAGACTGCTCACCTTGGAGCACTTGAGAGACTGCTCTGTACCTAATGCCTTCCATCTTAACCCCCTACTCTAATCTTTTTGCTGTCTGAAGAAGGGCTGAGCTGAAGCTGGCTGTTGCATGGCTGGCAGGGAGAGCCAGGGAGGAGGGGTGGGGGATTAGGAGCAACCCACACACTAGTTCCTTACTAGATTTTGCTTGCTCTGCATTCCTGCACAGGCATTCCTCTATGCTATGGCTCTGCCACTTTTGAAATTGCACAAAATCTTGTGGCGCCAGCAGAATTAAGGGCCACTGCATATAAAGATATCCTGGCACTCTTACAGAGGCATTTTTCACCTCAGCCATCCTGGATTGTACGCTGCCACGCCTTCTACAAACGTGACCAGGAGGCTGGTAAGACGGTTTCCGCCTATGGTGCTGCACTCCGCCAGCTGGCACAGAGATGTGAATTCTGCGAACTGGAAGAAATGCTTCTGGACTGGTTCGTCTGCGGCCTCCGAGACGAGCGGATACAAAGGAAACTCTTTGCTAAGGAAGAGCTAACCTGCAAGTGGCAGTCACGGAGGCACTGGCCTATGAGAGAGCTGAGGGTGCAGCCACGGAGATTCGCTCCTCCCACAGCCCAGGAACAAATTCAGAAGCCTGAGGCTGTGCACTGTGAGGATGCTGCCTCTGAGCATTCCGGAGAAGAAGTACTGAGGATCCAGCGTGATGCAACGACACGTCACCACAGCCAGGATCCCTCAGCATTCAAATCCAAGGCTCAGCGAACCGCCCAAGCGCCCAACCAAGGCCTCTGCACAAGTTGCGGAGAACTGCATGAACAAAGGACCTGTCAGTTCTGTGAAGCGACTTGCAGATCATGCAGAAAGAGAGGCCATATCGTCCACATTTGCCACAGCAAGGGGTCCAGAGACGCTGTTAGGGAACCTACGCACATCATGAAAAGGTTGCTCAAAGGTCTGTCCACCAGGAGAAGCTAGACACTATGTCCGTTACCCTCATCCACAGCATCCACTTGCAGATGCGGGAAAAGATACACGTGACCGTGGAGATTCAAGGGTCTCCCTGCACAATGGAGGTTGATTCCGGGTGAGCACTTTCATTTATCTGTGCGGAAACTTTCGAGCGCCTTTGTCCCAGGAACCCCCCTCGTCTGGAACAGATCAAATTATTGATTTCTGACTTCCAGGGCAACTGTGTTCCCATCCTGGGTGCTGGCAAATTTAGGGTCCGCTACAAAGACTTTGATGGCCTACTGGACCTGGTTGTGGCTGATGGCCACCACAATAGCCTTCTCGGCCTTGCTTGGTTCGATCAGTTGGGCATTCAGGTGACTGGGGTTCAAAGTATGAGCCAGCTGGACTATGATGCAGTCTGCCAAGAGTTTGCCCCAGTATTTGATGGAACCCTTGGCTACACAGACACCCCCCCCCAGTCTCTCTGCACCTCAACCCATCCGTTGAACCCATCAGGATGAAGGCACGATGAGTTTCCTTTGCACTGAAACCCAGGATCGACGAAGAACTGGAACGCCTCATGGGCCAGGTGGTCTTGGAGCCAATGCCACATACATGTTGGGAGATTCAGATCGTAACTCCTCTCAAGCCGAACGGAGACGTGCGGATCTGCGTGGACTACAAGTGCACAATCAACAAGGCCCTCCAGCAGCACACATACCCGGTGCCCGTCATCAGCCATCTTCTGGCCTCTCTTGCAGGCTCGAAGGTTTTCGACAAATTGGACTTGGCCCACGCTTATCAACAGCTGCTGGTTGACAATGAGACAGCAGAAGCACAGACAATCATTACCCACTGGGGCGTTTTCTGAGTGAAGCGCCTCCAGTTGGGGGTTAGCGTTGTGCCCGGAATTTTTCAGGGCCTCATGGACACTCTTCTTAAGGGGATTCTGGGAGTTATCCCCTTCTTTGATTATGTTGATTGCAGGGACATCCTATATCAAATTTCCCAGTTGCCTCCGCGAGGTCCTTCATCAGTTCCAAGACGCCGGCCTGCGGGTGAAACGAGAAAAGTGTGTACTGGGCATAGCTCAGATTGAGCTCTTGGGGTACCTAATTGACCCAGATGGCATACACCCAGCTCTGGAAAAGGTCCAGGCCATCGTGAATGCTCCACCTCCAACTTCCAAGCAAGAACTACAGGCGTTTTGGGGACTTTTGAACTTCTATCATTCCTTCCTGCCACATAAGGCAGTGTTGGCAGAGCTGCCTCCTGGACAAGAAGGCTCCTTGGGTTTGGGGCCACCGACAGGACACCGCCTTCCGATAGGTAAAAAGTTACCTCCAATACCGTGTTAGCCCACTTTGATGAGTTGCTCCTGGTTGTCCTGGCCTGTGATGTTTCTCTATACAGCATCGGGGCTGTCCTCAGCCAAGTGCTCCAAGATGGCAGAGAGGTGCCTGTGGTCTACTACTCACACACCTTGTCGTCGGTGGAGCGAAATTATGCTCAGATTGACCAGGAGGCCTTAGCAATTGTGGGGGGGCATTAAAAAATTCCATGATTATCTGTATGGTCATCAGTTCTCCATCGCGACAGACCACAAGCCCCTGCTGGGCCTCTTCGCCCCAGATAGGCAGACACCACAGATCCTGTCTCCCCGAATACTGCACTGGTCCATATTTCTGGCGGCATACCAGTACACGCTGCAGTACAGGCCGGGCAAAGTGATGGGCCATGCCGATGCCCTCAGTCGTCCTCCGTTGCCCGCCTGCGAACTGGACCCTGCCCCTGCGTACGGCGTTATGCTGTTGGAGTCGCTTCCAGAGCCACCATTCCATGCTTTGGATGTTGCTGCACACTCTACGAAGGACTGTATCCTTTCCCATGTTCTGAACTGGGTGTGGAAGGGGGCCACACTGGACAATGAGTTTAGGGCGTACAGGTTGCGACAGCATGAACTATCTGCCCATAAGAGTTGCCTCCTCTGGAATAGTCGGGTGGTGATTCCCACAAGGCTTAAGAACCGGGTGCTAGAGGCCCTACACAAGACCCACCTAGGCATAGTGCGCATGTAGGCTTTAGTTTAGCCAGAAGCTATGTCTGGTGGCCGGGAATCGATGCAGTCATTGAGGAATGGGTCAACAGATGCCAAACTTGCCAGGAGTCACGGCCTGAAGTTCTCAGAGCACCAGTGCAACAGTGGGAATCCACCCGCACACCATGGTCCTGGCTACAAATAGACTTTGCAGGACCCTTCCAGGGCCAGAACTTTTTCACTGTTGTCAATTCCTATACCAAGTGGCTGGAAGTGGTACGTGTCACAGCCATGACGTCCCAGGCCATGGTGAGGGCCCTCCAAAAGATGTTCTCCACTCATGGGCTTCCGGACACCATCGTTTAAGACAATGCAGCCCAGTTCACGTCAGCAGAGTATAAGGACTTCATTGATGGGAACCTGATTCGCCACGTAATGTCAGCCCCCATTCCATCCAGCCACTAACGGACAGGCAGAATGCATGGTGAGAACGACCAAAGAAGCCCTCACCCGCCTTATTCAGGGGGACTGGGATCAGCGGCTGGCAGCATTCCTTTTGGGCTAGCAAGTTATCCCTTGTACCACCATGGGCCGGAGTCCAGCAGAGCTACTGATGGGGCGGCATTTGACAACCCATCTCGACCGGTTGCATCTGGACTGAACTTCAGACAGGCCACCAACCTCCGAGGTGCGAGAGGCCATACGGGGGTTCCATCCTGATGACACCGTGTTCATCAGATACTATGCTGGGGGTCCTGCATGGATTCCGGCTTTGGTGGTTTGTGTGACTGGTCCTGTATCCTACGAGGTTGCCCTCTCTGATGGCAGGATTGTCTGCAGGCAGGTGGACCAGAGTGTCAGAGCAAGTTCCAGCGAGGCATTCCTGGACTCCAGTGACCAGCAGCCGGACTTGCCTCAGCCAGAAGGAGTGGCTGCTCCTGATCCAGTGCATCTCGATCCGGAGGCCCTTCTGGACATACAGGGGCAACTGGAAGCCAGCACAGTTTTTGGGAGTCTCCCTGCTATGGAGGTGCCAATCTCGGAGAAGCCGAGAGCCCCCGGTGCTATTGCTTTACCTTTCCACGCGGGAGCGGACAAGGCCTCGCTACTTGGAGGACTACATCCCTTCAGCATCCTTGGTACTCGGGGGGGAAGGGGTGTTATGTATGCAGGAGGATAGCTAAGGCTTAAGCCAGCAAGAGGGCTGGAAGAGTTAATCACCCCTCCAATCAGGAGACCTGAGCTGGATGAATCCTGCAATTAGTTAGGCCTGTTGCCTGTGTTCTGTTTCTTATCTGTTGCTGTTACAATAAAATGCTTAATATAACTGCACCTGCCTGAGTTGAGTCCGCAAAGAACCCAGTATTTTACATATGCCTTCATATGTAAGCATATGAAGCATATGTAAGCATATAGGCATCTACAATGGTGCAAGGCTCATTTCTTCCTCTCAGCGAACCCTGCTGGCCCAAATGACCAAATGCTCCTGAAGTTGCTTGTTTGCTGCTAGAAGACAGTGAACAAGGTAAGCAACATGGGGGCCAGATAAAAAGCTTCTGTGGGCCTCATCTGGCTTGGGGGCTATATATTTAACATTCCTGAATAAGATAGTTGTATTTTTGTTTTTTGGCCATAACATTTGATTGGATGACAACATTACAATCCAGTCTATTTCAATGAATTCCTCATGAAATTCTTCATTGAATGGTATATAACACGACAGTATTATACCTTACAACCTCAATTTTCACAGTTTTGGCGTCCAGTGGTGACACCTCCCCGAGTGCCTGGAGTGCCCCACCAGCCCCCATGGGTAGCTCCACCACTGCATGTAGCCCCAACCCCACACTGGATACAGGGCAGGCAAGCTGGTCTCCCTGGGTTAGGAGTGGGCTGCCCAATTGTTTTATTGGAGTTGGAGTTTGCTGTTAGCTACCTTGGAACCTGTAAATTAAGAATTTTAAAAAGTAAATACATACATAAATAACACATAGTCTGGCAGCCTAAGATCTCCTGTGTCCTACTTGAGAGGAAGATGCCTGAGACCTCACTGATGCAACTTCTCTTTGCTACAGAATAGTGCAGCGAATAGGGAGACAGTGTAGTAAGTACTGCAGGCATGGCAACATGCTGTGTAAGTGACCCTTCCCACTTGCTGTTGGAGACAATCCAGGTAGTGATTGGGAGGGGCCGCTTACACTGCACAGTATGGCACCCGCAGTAATTGTGCAGGAAATCTAAGCCCTGCCATGCAGAAGGAAACCCTAGTTGCCTATAGCTGGAGCCTGACTGACGCAATCGATCTGCCAAGGAACTGCTACAGCAGCAAACCTGAGAATACTTCGTGGTTTACCTCTTCTAACTGTTTCTTTTCATGCCAAAGGCATGATGGTGATGCTTATCACGCCCTATTACATTGGTTGTCAGCTCAGTCTTATTCCCCACCATTAATGATGAAGCAACCGTGTTAATGGAGTGTGCATTGCATTCAATTGTGAGGGTGGCGGTGGGTGATTATAAGGCCATCCAGTAGTAAGTAAATAGCCTTTTAACTGAAATTTTTGCTTAATTCACCAGGGTTAGGAGGGAAACTATCAGTATATCCTATTTTTTCTTCCATGTAGTATTTATATTACTAGGCGTACAATCCTAATCCCAGGTAGGAATAAACAGGCTGACACGCCTGCCCCATGCCCAGCTTGGTTGGGACTGGCTGCAGGGCAACTCAGGGAAAGAGGAATACACTCCCCTTCCCCTGACTAACTCACAGCTGCCTGAATGGGGCTACTCGGAGCTGCGCTGCTGAAATCCTGTCTCCATCCCCCTCACCTGGCCAGCCCAGCTGGTCTCCACCTTCCCTCGCCCCAGTCCACCTGCCACTGCCCTCCGTAGGCTGGCCTTATCTTTTCAGCACAAGGCTGGGTCCAGGCACAGGTCCTTGTGCTGGCCTCCTTGTCCCCCAAAATGGCGCAAAAGCACTTTATGGTGCGTTTGTGCCACCTGGAGGCTGGCACAAGCAAATTGCACCGGCCTAGAGAGCCCTCTGGATTGCACTCTTTGGTCTTATCTTAGTTTATGGGATCAATGAAGGTCAAGCATCACTTTAAGAGTATTTTCAATTTTGCTATGTTGATTAAACTAATTTATGAGACCTATATTGCAATGATGAAACAGATTTATTAAAGGATTTTCTGAACACATTTTGTAATTTTCTGTGTACGAGTGATGTCTTTCGGGCCACAGAAAGCGTCGGGCACAAGACAGGCAGGGCTGCTGTGGGTGGGTGGGAGAAATAATCTTAATTTGCATACACACTGATCGTGTTTGAAGTAACTGTGACAACCTAGAGACAATCTTGTGTAAATATGAAAGTCATTGAGGTTAAAAGGGGGTGTGGTGGTGGTACCTCCATTCTGTCCCACACTCCCTCTGCCGCCTCCTCAGACCACTCACAATCTGCCACTGATACAACCTGCATCATGGACGGACAGGCCCTGCAACACACCATGGTTTGTTAGGTCATAAATAAGTTGAGCTCACACCTTTTGGAGCCCATACCAAAAGTCCTTCCCCTTCCTCCTTCCCTTTTACACTGAAAATGGAAATCTTTCAAATTCCCCAGTTAAGAAAATAGAAACTATGTTTTAAGAAATCAGTAAACTGCATTCAGCTGGAGGAAGGAGGAGGAGGAGCGTAAAGAAGTGGAAGAGAATGTGCAGGGACTCGTTGGCTTGCTCATGATCCAACAAAACTATGATAGGCTGGCTCATCTGACCTGGGCTTCAGTCTTCACACTGTTTTAGGGCCAAATTCTATCCAAGTTTCCAGCCCTGGTGCAGCCATCCCAATGGGGTGTGTGCTGCATTCGGTGGTGGTGGTGGTGGCACTCATGGAGGCCTCCTCAAGGTAAGAGAACAGTTGTTCACTTACCTCAGGGCTGCATTGCATCGGCACCAGAAAGTTGAATAGGATTGGGCCCTTACTCTCTAGCCTTTGCTTCCTTGTGGTTGACTTGCAATTCTCCAAGGGAAGGATAAACACTGTATATAACATGGGATGAAAGTGTTTGGGTAATTTTTTGAAAAAGTATGCTAAATCATAGGAGAGTCCTGTCTTTATTGTAACACTAAGTTGAGCAGAACCTGCACAGTTTTATGTTTTGGAAGTCCAGGCTGGTAGACAAAGTCATTTTTCATTCACAAGGTGCTTTTTATGGTTTGACCAAGCAGTTTGTCATTTTTACCAGAAGGAAGCATTATGAGGAGTGCTTTTTGTGCACCTTATAAATCCTTGGCTCTCTACAGCTGGAACCTGACTGAAGCAATCAATCTGCCAAGGAATGACTACAGCAGCAAGCCTGTGAATACTTTATGGTTTACTTACTCTAATTGTTCATTTCTTGCCAAAGGTATGATAGTGATGCTCATTATACCTATTAAGCTTATTAGTATTTTTTATTGTATTAAGTATTTTTTATTGTTTCTGAGAAGATTAGGCCATTCTGGACTACATTCATCTCCTGAAACCTGCACCATGGGGCCTTTCACACACTATGTGCTGGTAAACTTCCTTAAATTGGATGCACATGCTGCATATGGATGCCAACAATTTTGCCCCATTTCTTGTTAGCACTGCTCTTTCAAAAGATATTCAAAAGATACTACATTTATACCTTAAAAATTCACCTAATGTATGAATCAGTCCACAGAAGTAAGCAGATTGACAGCCCAATCCTAAGCAGTGCCGGCATAGCAAGGCCAGCACAGTAGGGCTGCATCCTAAACCCAGTAGGAGCCCCTATGGGGCTGCTCGGAACTGCACCTGCTGATTTGCAGGAGAAGGTGAACGTGTGCAGCAACGGCCTGAACTGGGGCCACCTCAACTGGGAATGGGACTTAGGATTAGGTGCAAGGGCCGTCATCCATCACCACCCCATTACTCCCCCGGCACACCTCTGGAACACCTGCGCGATGTCCTGAGCCAACCGAGCAGAGCACTACTACTTGCGCCAGTCCAGCGCCCGACTTGCTGGCACAGATGCACCTGACAGCACGTTTGCAACAGCTCTGGATCAGCACAACCGGCGCAACATCCAGCGAATGTTGGCAATTTGATCTCTCATCCCTCTGCCTCTTCGGAAACCAGCTTGTACTTCTGGTAGTTCTCGATTCACATACTGCTGAAGCCTAGTTTGTAGGATTTTGAGCATGACCTTGCTAGCATGTGAAATGAGTACAATTGTGTTGTAATTTGAACAATCTTTGGCATTGCCCTTCTTTGGGATTGGGTTCTCAGCATGTCTACTCAGAATTAAGTCCTATTATGTACCAATGGTCTTATTTTGGGAGTATATAAACAAAAGTGGAGAAGATAGAGACCTCTTTGTTATTTGATAGTAGGCCTTGGAGCCATCCTGTGAAATGGGTTTTGGACAGATTAAGAAGGTAAGATGTTATGCAATACACTAACTTTTTGGAATTTGTGACTACTTATTCACACATGTGAATGGGATGTGGTGGCGCAGCGAGTTAATCCGCTGTTGCTGGGCTTTCGACCACAAGGTTGGGAGTTCAAGACTGCATGACGGAGTGAGCTCCCGTTGCTTGTCCCAGCTCCTGCCAACCTAGCAGTTCAAAAGCACCTAAAATGCAAGTAGATAAATAGGGACCACTTCAGTGGGAAGGTAACGGCGTTCCTAGAGTCACGCCGGCCACATGACCACGGAAGCTTGTCCTCGGACAAAATGCCGGCTCTACAGGCTTTGAAACGGAGATGAGCACCGCCCCCTACAGTCAGTCACGACTAGACCATTTGGTCGTGGGGAAACCTTTACCTTTATTCACACATGGCATTTTGGAAAAAGATGGAGAAAATGAAATTCAACATCTATGTGTATTAATGGGATGGATTGGTTTGTTTTTATTGTGGCTCTGGGCTGGGGCCATATTCTGGAAGTTCAAAAGTGTCTGCAAGCGTTGCTTCATGCCTTCCCTACAGATAAGCATTTAGTGCACTGTGGCATTGTGGAAGAGGACCGAGCTGGGAGGACAGGCAAAGCATTGGTGGGTGACTGCTGATCAGACCAGCCAGCTGGGTGGGTTAAACAAGACTGAAAGAGAGGTTGAGATGGCAAGCATGACTGGGAAAAATGGGGACCTTTTTTGCCTGGCGAAGCAGAGGGATAGAAGCAGAAGAATAGCTAGAGGAGGCAGCGTGGTAAGGACGGCAGGGGCTGCAAGGCACAGTGAAAGTAGCCCCATTGCCTTGAAATCAGAGCCATTTGGGGCATCGCATCAGTGCCTTGAATGGCTCCAACAGCATGTAGGAGAGGCCACTTACATGGTGCATTGTAGCACCTGCCATACTTACTGCGTTGCCTCTCCCCCCCCCAGCTATGCTTCTGGATAGAGGAAAATCTGGGCAGGGGAATGAATTCTTGAAAGCAGAGGCGTTTCTACAGGGATGGCAAAGCTCTAAGTTTTGCAAGAAGCCTTACCCTGTCGTGTAAATCCCTCCTCTCCCTTGCTGCTGTAGCCAGTAAGCAACGCCAAGATTGGCTAAAACGGTGCAGGAGAGGAGTGATTTCCACTGCAAGGTAAGGCTTTTTGCAAAACTTAGAGCTTTGCCATCCCTGTAGAAACGCCACTGCTTGAAAGGGAAAGTAATTGGGAGGGATCTGATAGGGCAGTGATTTGGGCAGGGGATCAGCAGTGAAATAAATACTTGGGGCCAGTTCAGGCAATAGGTATGAGCTAGCACACCTACAGAATGAGTAGGGAATGGATTGCACATGTCCTGCTCCCCTACCCAGTGTTCCTTCCTCCTGCTCCTAATCACAAGAGAATCATTTAGACACAGAACACCCCCATAACATTAGGATCAGGAGAAGGGTGTGCTAGGAGACGGGTCAGAGTGTGTGCAATCTTACCCTTAATAGCAGAGTAGGCATCTCAGATACACCATCCAAACCAGCCCTTGAAAGTTTTTAGCACCCATTTTTTAGAATGACAATCTGGGGCCTACTGGAAGTGATGTCATGGCTGGAAGTGCCAAAATTGTGACACCAGAACTGGCTGCTTTCCTAGGAATGTGACAATAAGTTGCGTTATTTCTCAGATATTTTCCAATAACCAAATGAATCCAAGTGAAAAGGAAAAAAAAAAAGCCTATTTACAATCTTGGCCCAAGCAAAATAACCACACAGCCCTCCCCCTTTCCAATGTCTCATCCAGAACTGTAACATGGGTGGAGCCTGAGGGGCACCTGCTCCAGGTGCTGGGCTAAATGGGAAACAGAATTGGCCCCAGGTTCTGTCCTCATTACGGAGGTGACTACCTTCACACCACAAGTGGCAGGAAGACAGTCACCTTTGGGCTGTCCCTGAAGGAGGGGGCACTGGCGATCGCATGTGCCCCCCTCCTCAGGGAAGACTGCTTTTGCGTTTTTAGCACAGAAGCAGCTTTCCCCGTCCCCAAAGGAAGTGGCACTGGTGAGATCGCGCATGCCCCTTCCTCCAGGGAGATGCCTGGGGAGAGTGCCTCTGCGCTCCAAGCTGATGAGATTGTGCACGTCCCCTCCTCTGGGAAGATGCCAGGGGAGACTGCCTTTGTGCTTGGAGCGCAGCCTTCCCTGTCCCTGAAGGAGGAGGCGCTGACGAGATCACGCACACCCTCCACCGAAGAGATGCTGGGGAAGACTGTCTTTGCACTTGGAGTACATCAGCAGTCTCCTCCAGGTTCTCCCTGAGGGAGGACGCACTGGCCGCCTGCTTCACCCATCCCTCCTCAGGGAGAACCTGTGATGTCACTGCCCTGGGGGCACAAATGGGCAGAGTTGTGACATCACTGCCCCAGGTGCTGGGGTAGAACATTATTGCTCTGGTCTCATCTTGTCAAATTTTCAATGATGACTGCCTTAGGTGCTACATGACCCGCCTGAAACTTGCCCACAACCCACATAGTGGGTCCTGACCTACAGTTTGAGAAACACTGGGCTAGGGGAAACTGGGAAAGAGATGAATATGTAGAGACAAATATTTTCAGTACATATTGGGCAGAAGCCTAGTCACTGGATTGGATTGTTGCATAACATTCATTCATTCCTTTAGCTATGTAAATTGCAGGGCAGTATTATCCTAGGCTGAGTAGGCTGAAGCCTAGGGGCCCCTTGGGGACTATGGCCCATCAAGGTGGCATGTCAAGAAATCAGCCTAATGCATGGGTCTCCTGGCCTCCGGGGACTCCCCATCCAGCCTGCCAACCCTCCAGCTGGCAAGAAACTACAGCAAGTCTGACTGTAAAAAGAACTCTCCAAGAACCACGTGGAACAAGCCCCGCCTGCAGGGATTAAGATGGGCTGAATGTGGAGGCTGCATCACTTGGGAGCTTCCACACAAGCCTGGGTCTGTTTGTGAGGTTTTTTTTCCTGCTTTGGGGCATAACGTAGAATTGCCTGGCTTCTCCATTTCTTGCCCCTCAGATTTCTACCTGTGTTTCTTCTGTTTTAGGATTGGGGGTGGGTGGGGAGCAGACATGTCATGTAGTGGGTACACGGGGGTATGCGAGTACCCGTTCCTAGGATTAGGGCTGGCCCCGCCCATTCGCCTGCCCACTCGACTCCATCGGTGCTCTGCTCCGCCCCCTGCAATGTTTGAATTGCCTGCATGTTTGAGTTGCCTGCACGTTCTCAGAGCCAGGCAGGCAGGCAGCGGAGCGAGGGAGAGCGACGGCAGCAGCAGCATGAGCAGGTAGGCTGCCTGGGGCTCCCTCCCGAGGAGGCGCGGCGGTTCCTGGGGGGGGAATCAGTAGCCCATGCAGCAGCCCCAGGGAAGGCCTGCGACTCCCGGGCCTTCTCCTGGGCCGCCGCATGGCCTACCGAGGAGGCAGGGCAGTTCCTGGGTTCCGGCTATGACCTCACTTCCGGTGGGCGGGCCCCGACACAAGTGCCAATCAAAAGTGAGTACCTGTTGCTAAATCATTCAGATGCCATTACTGGTGGGGAGCTTCTATGCGAGTCTGGGTTCGTTGTGAGGAGAGGTCCACCTGCGGCAGGATTGCCTAAGGTTGGGGGTTGGCTGCAAAGGTGTGTGTGCGTGTGTGTGTGTGTGTATGTGTTGTAACAAGGCAACAGATGGAGAAAAGTGATGCATTAGATGAGCTGCAGAGCCCTTATTTGTAACAACCATGCCCACCTGCCTGCCCATCCACCAGGGGCTTCCATTTAGTGTGGCAGAAGCTTTCCTGAAGAGATTTGGATGGGGGCCCAAAATATTTGAAAGCGTAGGGGCCCCGCACTGGTTAATACAGCCCTGGTAAATTGCTTTGTGAGCTACTTTTTGTTGAAAAGTATGTTGAAAAGTGATCTAGTGTAATATTCTTAATAAGAGGGAGACTCCGTGCCAAGGCGGCATGGGGATTGGAGGGAGGGAGAGAGGCGGGACTTGGGCGGGTTTGGGAGGTGGCCGTACGGCCACATCTCAAGCCTGTCAGGGAGGCTGTGTGGTCTCCTCGGATCTGCACCCGCTCTGTAGCGGGCACAGATCCAAGGAGCACATAGCGGAGGCTGGAGCCTCCCCTATGGTAAGGGAGTGCACACTCCCTTGCCGCAGGGAGGCTCCAGCTTCCACCTACCCAGTGCTGGATAGGGTGCTGGCTGGTCGGTGCTCCTACCCCAGCTCTGGGAAGGATTGCACCCTAAATTTCAGAAACCCAGAGAGTTTTCCTCGCATAGGTTTTCTTTTTCCTTGCCATAAATGAGGTGAGGTCTTTCTAATGCCTCTCATGTCAGTTAGACATGACCTTTGCTATGATTTAAAAGACTAGTTGAAAGACACATAAAAAACCTGGGACAGGGAGAAGGGAAGCATAATTATGAAGATTAACCAGTGTAGCTTCTCTTCTTTCACAGCAATTCAATTACTAGCTCCCACAATAGTAATGTGTACAAAGTGGGTGTTTGTTCTGTTATTCACACTTGGTTTGATAAAACAGCAGGAAATCTAAGCATCCTGGATAGTACTAAATGGCCCTTCTTTTATTCCTAGTACAAAAGCAGAAGCATGTTTCACTCATTAATTCGCTACATTCCACATAAAGAAGTGCAATTGTAGGAGAGAGTTAATGAAGTATAAAGCCGGGAAAACACTTGTAGGGATTTGAGCGTTTCTCTTTTCTGTTTAAAATCCAATACAACGAAAAAACAATCTCCCAGTTTTTCCTGCCCCTGAGGTTGTCTGCAATGGGCTGTGGATCATGCTGCCACCACTGTCATCTTCCCACCATTTCAGAAGGTCTCCAAGACGCATCTACAAGGCTCTTTTGGTTCATGATGGAGACTTCCAGACAAACCCAGAGGCCTGAGGAGCTGGGAGGCTGTGCCTCAGAACACCCAATCAGAAGGTACTTCCAGGTGCATCCTAGAGGTGTTCTGAGGCCTAATTATCAGTTTAATAATGCATGGAACTTGGTATCTGCCTGGCCATGTTATTCAAACTGTGGGTCAGGACCCACTTGGTGGGTTGCAACCTGATGTCAGCTGGTTCGCGGAAAGCTGGGAGCAGCCATCTTGGAAACTGCAGACCTTACTCTTGTTATGTTCCTTTTGTGAGTGTTAACAGTTTGAATTTTCAAGTGAGGTTTTTTTTTTTAAAAAAATTGTTTTTAGTCCAGTGCTTTTACATAATATTTTGTCCTAATCCTGCTTTCTGTCAGGGATGTTTCATGGTTGTACAATTGCTGTAGTTCAAGAATGCCAATCTGCATTTCAGGAGTGTCATGTTATTATGTAACAATGATAGCACTTCCTGCTTGATGATGTCACTTCCTGCCACAATATCACTTCCAGGTTAATGATATCACTTCTGGTGGGTCCTGACACAACTACCATTCTAAAACTATCTCCTTTTGCACAGATTATTGCCAGACTCTTGCTTTTTGTTGCTTGTGACGTTTCCCTGAGAGGAAATGGGCAGCACAATCCTAAACCCCGTGCAGCGTCAGTGCAACAGGGTTGCGCTGACGCTGCGCCCTTAGTGCTGACACGGAAGTGCCGATTGGCACCCCTGTGTCAGAACCAAGGCAACAGGATCCGTCCCTGCTGTGCCCACGCTGAGCCTCTCTCTCGCTGACTGAACCCAGTCCACGTGAGGGAGGCTCTGTGCCAAGGCAGCACAGAGATTGGAGGGAGAGAGGGAGGCGGGACTTGGGTGTGACCTGGGCAGGCTGGGAGGTGGCCATACGGTCTTCTAAAAAGTGGGTCTGCTCCAAAAAAAATTGAATACCACTGCACCAGGGTATGGTCCTGGAACAGATCCCAAGGGTTCACTGTACTGCCATCAGAAACCTAGTTCTGGTGAGGGTACCGCCAAGCAGGATTGAAGCGTAAGTGAATTATATTTCCTGGCAGAACAATAATATGCATGCATATTATGCACATAGATGACTGAATATTCCCTTTGACACCTGTAATTATTAATTTCTCAGCAGAACAGAATAGACAAGTGTCCAGTTTAAGGCACTAGAGGATGGATGATAGATAATTTAATCCTCAATGTGAATGACCTCTTCATTCTTCACATTTTAACTGGAACTTGATGCTGCAGATGTTAAGAAAAGGCCTCCTGCCTGTACAGGATCATGATCAAGACCAGAATCTGAATGCTGACTACTACCACATTAGGAACTACACAGGACTGCATTTGAGTTGCAGTTCTGCATTTGTACATATGAAGCAATAACCAAGATGAAAGTGCCCTAACCCAATGAATACAGGTTGAGCCTAATTATCCATGGATTTGGCTCAACGTGGGTCCCCCAGACAAGGGGAGGTAATGGGAGGACCCGTGCCGCCTCAGTGGGCCTCAGAAAGCCTTCCGACCTGACTGGAGCATAGCTCTGGTCAGGTTCGGAGGGTGGGGTGTGGGCTAAATCCACGGGTGCCATGTCAATCAGGCAGGCAGGCAGGCTGCCACTAGGTCTTAAAGCCTGCCACCACAAACAGTACTATACAACTGCATACAGTATTCCCCTGCTTCCTTTCTCCTCCCTCCCTCCCTCCCTCCCTCCCTCCCTCCCTCCCTCCCTCCAGACTATTCCATTGCACAGAGGAGAGGAATGGCACCACAGTAATGCATAAGCACCTTGTAGATCTCTGGACTGCAAGTCCCCTGGAGTCCCCTGGGGACTGGAGTCCCCTGGACTGCAAGGAGGTCCAATCAGTCAATCCTCCAGGAAGTCAAGCCTGATTGCTCCCTGGAAGGACAAATCCTGAAGCTGAAGCTCAAGTACTTTGGCCACCTCATGAGGAGAGAGGACTCTTTAGAAAAGACCCTCATGCTGGGAAAGACTGAAGGCAAAAGGAGAAGGGGGCGGCAGAGGATGAGATGTTTAGAGAGTGTCACCAAAGCAATGAGCATGAAACTGGGTGAACTCAGGAAGCTAGTGGAGGACAGGGAGGCCTGGCGTGCTGTGGTCCATGGGGTTGCAAAGAGTCGGACACAACTTAGCAACTGAACAACAATGAACTGCTAGGTTGGCAGGAGCTGGGACAAGCAACGGGAGCTCACTCGGTTGCGCAGTCTTGAACTCCCAACCTTGCGATTGAAAGCCCAGCAACAGCGGATTAACTCGCTGCGCCACCACGTCCCATTCCTCACTAGTTAGAAAGCTGAAATTTGTTACAAAATGAGTCCAAGGCACCTTGGTCAGAAAGGAAAAGTCAGAAAGGGATTTTTTTTAAAAACAACCAGTTATAACATATAGCTTACCTTAGTAGGTCCCAAACTCCTTAGCATGGGAAAAGCTCATGAAAACACTCTATTGGGACCCACCTAGCTTTACCAGACTGAGGGTGCAATCCTGACCTGCTCTGTATCCAATGCAGGTTGGGGCTGTGCTGGAGCCTCCATAGAGCAAGGGCACATTAGCCTACTTGCATACTTGTGGCTCAGTTTCGCTTTCCATAGTGCTCAATACATTTTCCTTGCCAGCTATAAGCTTGTCAGTTTCATGACCCACCAATAATCAGGTTGGCACCCACTGGTGGGCTGCAACCCACAGTTTGGGAAACACTACATTACCTCCTAATAGTAGTTAGCACTTTAATATAGAGCACTGGTTCCCAGCATTCTGCCAAAGGGGCAGGGTTGGAAACCTTCTCAGGACCCCCAGGCAATGGCACCCACAATCACAGGTTCTTTGCGCAGACAATGACGAAAGGGAGGTAAGAAGCCCAATTAAAATATGTTCCTTACTGCCCTGTGGGCAGCACAGTGAACCTGGAAATGGGAAGCGCCATCACCTTTGCCACCCACTCAAGGGGCATGTGTGGATTTTTCTAACGCAAAACGCTGGGGGGGGTGCAACCAGTGGTGTCATTCAAATGATTTAGGAACAGGAACTCACTTTTGATTGGCACTTGTTGGGAACCCGGAACCAGCCACGGAGCCCGTTAGGATCCGGAACGCCCATTCTGGTCCGTTCCCCCTGAATGACATCACTGGGTGCAACCCTCATGTTGGAAACCACTTAGCTGGAGGAAATCAAGCTATATGTGGGTATGAAACTTTGGTTGTGGGAATTCCCACTTCACGTTTAAACCACTTGTTGAGTTGGTGAGAGATGATTTCTAATATCAGCCAGTGTTGAGTAATCCTCTGTAATCTGTGTGTAGACTAGAGATGTGAAGGCCTGGAAAAAAACTGGAAAAATTCAGAAAAAATGTGGGTTTTGTTTGTTTTTTTCTTGAAGCATTTTAGTTTTTTTCCAAAAAATTGGAAACATTAAAAAAAAAGTATTATGGAATATTTTATTTTAATATGATGAATAAAATATTTTAAGACAAGGTGTTCAAATATTTTCCAAATAATTTCTAAAAATATGTACGGTATCAGATTATTTTAATTTCTGTGCACTGAGGACAAGCAAGTCCTAGGTCACAAACTGAACCCTCCAATGCAAAAACTGGTTTTTTCCCCGAACTTCAAAATTTCCAGAAATTTTACATCTCTAACATAGCCTCTGACTCCTCTTGCTTCTCGCCTTCTTCAGACTTCACATCCTCTTCACATCCTCTGCAGCATGTGAAAGAATCTGGTCTATGTTTGGAAACACCCTAAATCAAGAAATAAACTGACATGTGAAAGGGTAGAGAAGCTTGTTTCAATCCAGGCAAATCTTCAGTTTTTAGAAGTCCATAATAACTGTGATAATGACAGACACGACAGAGTAGCTGCAGAAGCAGAGACTGAAACTGATCATTACAGCTCAGAAAATGATTCTGATTAAATTTCATGCCCATTCATTGACACTTAGTCCCACTCCACTCCCTTTTCAATTCTTTTTATGAGAATTTTTTTTATTTTTATTTAATACTGTGGAGAGGAAACATGAATAATTGTTACTTCTGGATTTTAAAAAATTGTTTTGTGGAGGTTTTTTTATCTGTTCCACATAAACTAGTAAACAGTTTGGGAGATTGTTGCTCCATTTGTTACAATTACAAATAAATATTAAAAAAGTAAATTCTGTTTGTAATAATTGTTTGGATACACTATACTTTTAATATGCTAGTTGTGATAATTTTATGTCAAGTCAAATTGTCCATAGTCATATTTTATGTACCTAAAATAACAGAATGATTTTCAATCTGGAAAAGGAAAAAAAAGTGCTAATGTAGTACTTTTTCAATTTTTCTAAAAATTTGTTCCCCCCGCCCCCCCAAAATGGAAAAAACCAGGGTTTTTTTCTGAGCTTCAAAATTTCCGGAAATTTTACACTCTAGTGTAGACACACTTACCTAAGACTAAGCCCCACTGAATACAGTGAAACCTACTTCGAAGTAAAGATGTACAAGATTGCACTGTTAAACTTTGATACTGAAAGTTCTCCAGAGCTCTTCCAAATGGTCATTGCTTAATGCATTGCATATATGCTTAATTCATAGTTGGGGATGAGTACGTATTGAAGTATATATAATTCTGTGTTAGGAAACCCAAATTGCATCAAGAAAAGTTAAATTCTGCATCTTGCATAAATTATGAAACTTGATTCAACTTTTGTATAATTCATTCCTCTATGTTTACTGCTTTACATAATTCATTCTTGTTTTGCTAGAAGAGAGCCAAGAAGCTCCACATAACATTGAACCCCTGCCCTTACCCCGACCACTAGAAATGTGTTTAGTCACCTCTCTGGTTTTCTGGCTTCTGAGATTTTAACAAAAATTCTTCACATATTTTCAAAGCTAGAAAACAGCTTTTTAAAGGGAGCTGCATTCTTTGCCCAATATTATATTCTGTGTTTTTTAAATGTGTTCCCACAGAGCTGCAGCATTCACACATCCCTGATCATAATATATGTTTGCACTGTTTGCCTTGAAAACTTCCAGCCACTGTTTTCCGGCATGATGAGGCTGAATGCCAAAATCGTTGCAATCTCCCTTTAGCTATAAAAAGGTAAAGGTTTCCCCACGACCGATTGGTCTAGTCGTGACTCGTGACCGACTGTAGGGGGCAGTGCTCATCTCCGTTTCCAAGCCTGTAGAGCCAGCGTTTTTGTCCGAGGACAAGCTTCCGTGGTCAT
The DNA here is from genome assembly GCA_029204185.1 of Lerista edwardsae. Classification (NCBI taxonomy): domain Eukaryota; kingdom Metazoa; phylum Chordata; class Lepidosauria; order Squamata; family Scincidae; genus Lerista; species Lerista edwardsae. The sequence continues at coordinate 3,542,536 of JAJKFI010000080.1, forward strand.
GTGGCCAGCATGACTCTACGCTGTAGCGCACGGAACGCCGTTACCTTCCCACCGAAGTGGTCCCTATTTATCTACTTGCATTTAGGTGCTTTTGAACTGCTAGGTTGGCAGGAGTACAACCTTTAGCTATACATGCATGCAGATTCATAGTAGCCACAGTCACTCTGCTCCAAGATTAAGAGCCCAATTGTAAATAGCGTTGGCACAGCTAGACCGCATGACCGGTGCTGTATCCAGCACTGGTTAGGAAGAGGTTGGACATTTGTCCCCTTACACTGGGCAAGGCCCCAGCCTGCCTAATGGGGACTCTCTGATCTGCACCAGCTATTTAGCTGGTGCAAATCCAGGAAGCCCTGTGTAAAGGCAGCAGGCCCAGTGGGAAGGAAGATACAAAGGAGCCTGCCAATCTGCCCAGGCTTGTCCCATCCTCCGGTTCCACCCTCCCTGACCCAGAGGCGGTCTTGGGGGTTCCCTGCCAGAGGCAAACCCCCAATCAGCTGCCCCCTGCCCCAGAAGTAATTGCGGTGACATCATCGTGTCATCGCAATTGCATTATGAAGGTAGTGCCCACCCCTTCTATGGGGAGTGCTGCTGAGGGGCCCACCTTGCCATGGAATGGGATTGCTTCCTGTGAGCGGCTTCACAACACTGCAAGGGGCGATTGGTTCCTTTGACTGCCAGAGGAACTGATCGCCCCTTGGCAGATTTGCACTGCTGCTGGGGAAGCTGGCAAGAGAGGAACCAGTCACCCCTTGCCGGCTTCGCCCACTAGGGGAAGCAGCAGAGCGGGGCACATTTTCACCCCACATGGCTGCTTCACAGCTGGGTGCTACCACAGCACTGAAGTTGGCCGGAGAAGCAAAAGAGGGGGGCACATTTTTGCCCTTCATGGCTGCTTCTCATTCTTGGTGGTGGCAGGGGGGCGGTGGGTGGTGGTGGCCTGTATCACCTGTTTCCCACAAGGCCAGCGCCTGTGGCATTTGCTCCTTGCCCCCCCTAGGTATGCCACTACGCCCATAATGAAACTCCTTCCCTCAATGGTGTCATCTAAATGATTTAAGAACAGGTACTCACTTTTGATTGGCACGTGTCAGGACCCGCCCACCGGAAGTGACATCATAAGCCAGAAATGATGTCATGGCATGAAGTGACATGAAAAAAGCCCTTTTTGAGACCTCAGATGATTTTAAACTGACCCAACAGTTGCAACAGTATTCCACAGCACCCCCAGAACATGTTAAGGAGGCCTGGCATCATGTTAAAACCCCAGAGCAACTCATTTTTCAGTGGAAAGGAAAGGAAAGGCTCCGCTCGCTGCCTGCCTGCCTGGCTCTGAGAACATGCAGGCAACTCAAACATGCAGGAAATTCAAACATTGCAGAGGGCGGAGTCAACGAGTAGGCAGGCGAATGGGCGGGGCCAGCTGTAATCCTAGAAACCGGTACTCGCGTACCCCCGCGTACCCCCTGCATGACATCACTGCCTTCCCTGCCCATGTTCCTGCCACCCTCGTAAGAACATAAGAAGAGCCCCACTGGTTCAGGCCAAAGGCCCATCTAGTTCAGCTTCCTGTATCTCACAGCGGTCCACCAGGTGCCCCAGGGAGGCACAAGACACAAGACGCTTGCATCCTGTTGCCACTCCCTTGCACCCGGTACTTTGAAGTAAAAGGTAAAGGTTTCCCCACGACCGAATGGTCTAGTCGTGACCGACTGTAGGGGGCAGTGCTCATCTCTGTTTCAAAGCCTGTAGAGCCGGCGTTTTTGTCCGAGGACAAGCTTCCGTGGTCATGTGGCCAGCATGATTATACACCGTAGCGCACGGAACACCGTTACCTTCCCACCGAAGTGGTCCCTATTTATCTACTTGCATTTAGGTGTTTTTGAACTGCTAGGTTGGCAGGAGCTGTGACAAGCAACAGGAGCTCACTCCGTCACGCAGTCTTGAACTCCCAACCTTGCAGTCGAAAGCCCAGCAACAGCGGATTAACTCACTGAGCCACCACATCCCTTTGAACTAGCCTACTACTAATGTAAGAAGGTTGCACAATCCATCATGGCCTATAGCCCACGATGGACTTTTCTTGATATCTGAAAATGATGTTGAAAGAGTGTGGACCTACTCATCTGGATTAAAGATATTGTTTGTGAATCAATGTTAACCTTTAAATTTGACCTGTTACTAATGCATTAGCATTAGCAAGTGATTGCTGTAAATAGGGAATTAAATCTGCTAATCTGGTTGGAGATATAGCACGTCGGTTTGACTCTGTCGAGCCGTTGCTTCGGCAACTACACTGGCTGCCGGTTCTGTTCCGGGCGAAATTCAAAGTGCTGGTTTTGACCTTTAAAGCCCTTTATGGCTCGGGCCCAGGGTATTTGAGGCACCGCCTCCTCCCATATAATCCTACCCATGCTCTGAGGTCATCCGGGGGGCCCCTTTTGACTGTGCCGCCACCAGGAGAGGTGAGAGGGGTGGCGGCCAGGAATAGGGCCTTCTCGGTGGTGGCACCCCAACTTTGGAATACCCTCCCCTTAGAGTTAAGAACTGCTCCCTCTTTGGCGGTATTTCGGCAGGGGCTGAAGACCTTTTTATTTCAGCAGGCTTTTAGTTGCTGACAGGCTGGCTGGTCTTTGCATTCTTTTATATTTTTTTACTTTTATGATCCATGGGATGTCTGTTATACTTTTATATTGTATTTTTATATTGTTTTTAATTACTGTTTTTAATTATGAGGTATTTTATTGTGTTTTAATTTTTGATTTTGTAATGCCGCCTTGAGTGCCTTCGGGTGGAAAGGTGGGGTAGAAATTTAATAAATAAATAAATAAATAAATAAATAAATAAATAAATAAATAAATAATGTTACTAGTCACGTAGAATTGGCTTATGGGTGATAGGGATTATCTTAACTTGATTTTAAAAATTAATTGTTTAACATTCTATTCTTATTTTTCCTATATTTCTTATGTCCTTATTGTACTGATTTTATTTTTGAGCTGGTCTCGTAATAAAGTCTTATCTATACAAGATACAAGAACAAGAACTCTCATTCTGTTGGGTGAGTGCAATCAAGTTGGTCACTGTTTTTTTTTTGTTGGGTTACTGATGTACTGGGTGATCTGTATTTATATATCTGTATTGGGGGTTTCAGGTGTTTTGATAGGGGTGAAATTTCAGTGCTTGCCATGGGTGCCATTTCCCCAAGATACGCCTCTGGTTAGTAGTACTGTGTGTCAGGGCCAGGGGGAAGGAAGGCAGCAACCAGTTATTTATCAGCCACACGTTATGTGTTAAATTGGTGAGTGGGGGCCCCCACGGGAATGCCTCACATTGGGCCCCAGCTCTCCTAGAGCTGATCCTGGTTTCAGAGACTGAATTTAAGGGGTAGGAAAGAGAGTGTGTACTGCCCCATGGGCCTGGCTGGCCACCTAGAGGTAATTATTACTCATCTGAGGCCTGAAGTGGTTGGTCAATATGGTAGACATTGCTTGACAATAGCAAGATTTGCAAGTAGGAGGAAATACACTGGTTTGAAGTCACAGGACCAGTTTATACAGGTTTTTCTTGGACTGTATTATATCAAGTTGCAGGTGGGGATTATTTATTTGAATACTCCCCCATTAAACAATATTTTTGGTGCATTCTCCTATGCCAGGAAGAAGGCTATCTCATTATTATTCGTAACATGCTCATTTACTTGTTGCTTTCTACAATATCTCAATAAAAACCCTGCCAATAGGATAATTCTAAATTATCTACACACCTCACAAAACATAATTTAAACGAGCAAGTTCTTCATAGAGTCACTGTCAAGAACTAATACAGTGACAATATTGTGTCACTCAGGGCGCAAACCTAACCTAGAGTTAGGCCGGCACAGTTAGGCCAGCACAGTTTAGCCGGCACCAGGGCCACCATAAATTGCATTTGGGCCACTCACGGAGTCAAGGAGGATGGTACACCTCTATGTGCTGGCTTCTCTGACTCTGAGAGTGGTCCAAACATACTTCACGGTGCCCCTTCCACCGGGCAAACTTGCCTAGCTGTGCCGGCCTAACTCCAAGTTAGAACTGTGCCCTCAGTCTAGTTTTCTTTCAAAACACAGAAATTCTTACTATTGGACATTTACCAGAATGTTCAGCTTAGTTTTAAATTTATCAATCATTCAGGTTTCAGAGGGCATATCTTTGGGGAGGTAATTGCACTGGAAAATACATTGTACTGAAAGATTTCCCTGATAGTCAGCATCTCGGATCAAATACGTTCAACAAACATCTTGTTGAGTTTTTGTTGTTGCTGTTTACATAGAATCTGAATTCTTCTCTGTTCTTCTCTGCAAAATTCTATGGATTAATCCAATCTCATAGGAGAAAAAATTTACATGGGGGATATAAAAAAATTAGCTTGCTGACACCTTTTACAATGCTGAGTAAATCAGACAATGCACTTGCTATCAGACAAATAAAAGGCTTGCTATTTCACTTCAAACATAGTAAAAAATAATGGTTTGTCATTACATGCAGCTTCCTGTATCTCACAGTGGTCCACCAGATGCCTGTGGCCAATCCCTTGAAATGGCATTCGGAGATAGGTTAACTCAAAAACCTGGAGGTTGCTACAGTCATCTTGACATGTAGCCTGTGATGGACCTTTCCTCCAGAAATCTGATCAACCCTGTTTTAAAGTCATGTAGGCCAGATGCCATTTTAACATCCTATGGAAAGTAGTGCCCCAGATTAATTATGGGCTGGGTAAATAAATATTTTCTTTTGTCGATTCTCTCACCAGTCAATTTTAGTGGATGGCCTTTGGTTCTGGTGTTGTTTAGCAGGAAAAAGAATCAGTGGTGAAGAGTGCAGGAGGAGCAAATGCCCCAGGCCCTGAGCTGGGGGAGAGTGGGCGACGGCACCTGATTTGGAGCACCAAGTCGCTCCAGGAAGTGGCAACCGTGGCAGAAGCCTCTTCCTGAAGCGACCCAGCACGGCTTCAAAGGGCTCTGCCACCCCTCTGAAAATGGGTGGGCAGCCCTTTGGAGCATGCTAGTCGCTCCGAGAAGCAGCCGCAAAGCCTCTTGTAGGAATGGCCATGCAGCCTGACTTTGTGGCCACCTCTCCAGGCTGCCCTGCAGAGCTCGCCTTGCCCAGGTGTGCTCTAGAGGGTGCTTCTTGGGGTAGCCAGAAGCACTCTGCAGAGCGGCTCTGAGAAGTGGCTGCGAAGCTGCACACAGCCGCTTCCTAGAGCAGCTTTGCTGCAGCCACCTCAGTGAAGACGTTCTGGAAAGCAGCCCCGCGTGTGTGGTCGCTTCCCAGAATGACGCGGTGGCGCTTGGATGCGGCAAGAAGCCGCTCTGGAAAATGGCCACACATGGCTTAAAGAAGGCCCGTGTGGTTGCTTCCTTGAATGGGAAGCTAGGGGCACCTTTGGTGGTGTGCTCCCAGGTGCTGACCCCCCCCAGACCACCCCTGAAAAGAACTTCCCTTTATTGACTGGATCTATCCTATGCATTATTTTATTTATTTAAGGTATTTTTATACCATCTTTCTCAAGACACAAGGTGGTCTACCTTGGCAGGCTGTTCAATTTTTTCAAGTGGGGTTTTTAAAACTATTGGTCTATATACAATTCATAGAACCCTCAATTTCTCCAATTTCTTTCAATGTGTGGTAATCACCCTGGCTGCACTCTTACACCTCCAAGCCTTCACAGATAGCTGCAGATCACACTTTGGCAGGTTCGCAATATTTTATCAATCTCTTGTCAGATGACTCCACATTTTCCCTGCTAACTGGACAAGAGGCACTTTTTCCAGTGGTGTTCCTCTTATATTTAGCAGGGGGAGAGTAACTGTCCCTCTTCACCCCTGCGCAGTCTTTCTAGTGGCTGTTGCTGGCGGTGTGCCTTTTTTTAGATTGTGAGCCCTTTTGGGACAGGGAGCCATTTAACTTTATTACTATTTGCCTGTAAACCGCTTTGTGAACTTCGTGTTGAAAAGCGGTATATAAGTACCTGTTGATTGATTGATTTCAAGGCGAGGAAGGGGGACTGCTTTACATGTTGTTCAGGTGCCTGAAAAATTTAAGTGCTTTCCCCCCCCTCTGGTAATGCCACTGGTGTCAAATGCCATCTGAAAGCCCAGATATATAATATCAATGGGTTTGACCATATCCACATGCCTGTTTACCTTTTCAAAGAATTATGAAGTATCCTTATAGAAGCCAAGTTGACTCTCACTCAGCAAAGCTGGCTCTATATGTTTCAAGATTTCATCCTTGATAAAATGATTCTGGGAATTGAATCTGAGGACCTCCTGCATGCAAAGCTCTATCGCTGAGAGGCAGCCAGCCCACCCCTGCTCCCCTCCATGAACAGCACAACTTTTGGTTCTCACAGCAAATGAATTTGGATACTCAGGAACCAGGCTAAGCCAGAAGCCATCGATATAAAACATAACATATACACAAAATGGATCATATTCTCACACAGAGCACAGATCTCAAACCAAAAATATATTTTCAAAAATATAAAAGCAATTATAGTCATTAACATTATTTGCATTTTAAAGATGGGAGGAGGAAAGGTGTGTAAACTCATGGGGCGCTTAACAGTGGTTAGGAGATCGGAGAATAAGACATCTGGCTTGAGACATTTATGACTATTTTGCAGAAAGTAACTTCATAATCTACAAGTGTCATCTATGCCTGGGGAGGAGAAAAAATCTGAAAATCATTAGGATGTAGTCATATGAATCTATTATTTGTGATATCAGATCTGTTTACACCAATTTCATCAGCCATGAATAGACTGGCTTGTAAATGTTGTCATTTCTTATGGGTCTGAAGTACAATGATCAACCTATTCCGTAGCAGAAAACCCCAATTAAAAAAAATTAGCTTCCTGGACATAATAATTGAGAAGATATCCCATCATCACCAATATTCTGTGCGTTGCTGCTAGCTACACCATTCAAGCAGCTTCAGAAGCATTCCAAGCAGAATATAACACCAGCAACAGCCTGACATAAGCATAAATTATTCATACACACTCAATGGGGTTGTCACAAAGAATAGTCTATTTTTAACACTATCAGACTTGCTCCTTTGAGAATCTGTTGCACAGCAATTGTACCTTGCGATGAGAGACTTTCAAAGTAAATGTGAAAGATCCAAAATGTTAATGACATCTGCCTCCATA